>SNQJ01S0081328.1:61215-73686 GCA_010110895.2 Picea sitchensis
ATATATATATATATATATATATATATATATATATATATATATATCATTAATTAATATAATAATTAATTAATTTATACCTTTATATTTTAGATTTAGTTAATTTCTCAATAATTGATATGGTTATATCTTGGAATAACTTTTCTCATCATAAATTTGATAAGAATTTCACACTACAAAGTTTTATGATTGATTAAGGTTGTATGAAGTTTTTGTGAGAGGTTTAATTTACATAATGTTAAAAAATAATTGCCCATATCAGGTGGTAGAGAAATGATTGACCTCAGGGCTACCACCCCATCCAAGTCGACACGTGTGCCCCCCTCCAACCATGACATGTTCTCCTCTTTCCACTTGTACCCAACCTACCCATGTTATTAATGATTGACCCTCCTGTGCATACCACTCGACCTCGAAACTTCAATGGGAAAATCATCCTTCCTCGTCGAGAGATCTTTCTTAGTTGACATGCTCAGTCCTAGATCGTCCTCTATATCAAACTCTTTGGTTTCATCATCACCTCCATTATCATCTCTTTGACCAATCGTCACTATGGCCATAATAATTCTCTCATCAACATGATTACCCTCACAATGGCTATTCTCCTTACTCCATATCCCCATCAGGCTTGGCCCAATCTCATTACTTTACCTCTGCATGATACTCAGCTAAGATCTTGTGCTCTTATCCTCCTAACATCCTTCTATTCTCCTTCAAATCCCTTGTTCGCGACTTCCATGGAAAGACGTAATTTCTCCTGCCACTCTTGACGAGGCTCCTATGGTTAGCAAAGAGGGTGTTGCAGTTCTCTCCTTGTTGCAACAGCTGAGAAATCAGCATATTCATACTACACCAACACCCCTCCCCAAATTCAATCCAATATAAACCTTCTTGAAGTTGGTGTTCATTTCCTTAGGAAATTTGTCACATATGAAGAGGTTCATGCAAATGTTCTTTCTTGGGTCCAAACACTAGGGGAATCCGCTCTCACGAGCCCCACTATCTGAAGACCATACAAATATATTGTAAAATGAAACTATTACATGGCAATTATGTTTAAGAGAAATGGTAATCTCATTTATGGCCTTCTTTGAACAACTTCATGTGGAACATATCTATAAATTCATAAATATGAAATTTAATTTAATGAAAGTATTAATTGCAAAATTTGGATTTGTCCTTTGTCTAGTGATGTTAAAAAATTGTTCAAAACAAACAAGTCTAATAAAAAAAACTATGCAAAATTGAATTTTATAGTATTTACATTATATAAATGAGTTAGTATATGTCTTTGTGTTATAAATTGCAAAAACACTTGGCCAGGCCATGCTACTCCATAAAACATTTTTTGTTCTCTTCTTAACATACTGTAACATACCCAACATCCAACTGAGTTATTCCATATAAATGTTTTTTGAACTGCATGCAATTAAAACATATACACACACAACTTTTGTGGAAATTTATATATAAAATGTAAACAAATAAAAAAAATCTGTAATTGCATGGATTCATACTGAATAACGGTAAAGATATACATACAATATATACAGGCAACACCCATAAATATAAATACAGTTATAACCAAAAATAGGATAACCGATAAAATTAAACACGTAAATAATAATGCAACATGTAAATTTATCACACAATTGACACTTATATTGGTAAGAATATCACCAACTGCATCCAGACCTTCCACGAACCTCCTAGCCTTAGACCACACTGCTCATCACTCTCAGCAGTGGGTCTCCCCCGAGATGGGACTAAACTCCACCTGGGTAAAGGGATTCCTAACTAGGCTAATGGTACATACACAATAGGAAAGACTCGATCACAGGTACCAACTCAAACTAACATCCTACAATCCCTCATTCCCCACATGCTTGTCCCACCCCAGGAAGTGTTCCCCTTCTATGATAAAAAATCCTTCAGTTGCCCCACTTACTTTATGGGCTTCGACATCAGGCCCGACAGGAAGTCTCAGATCCCTGTAGCTCCAGTTTAGCACCTTCAAGAAATTAATTCCTCAACAATTCTCTCACCCAGAGAGAAATTTCTCACAGGCCTCACAACCTGCCTCTTCAATATCCCACCGACCCGACAACCTGTTTCTTCCATCTAGAGTCCAAGCTAACCAGGTACACAAATAGTTATGGCTATGGATACAGGTTGAAGTGCAGTGACATGAAGGTACAAAGGATAGCTCCATGAGTGTGTGAATGATGATGGCTCCTTGACTGAAGGATTGAAGGAGAGTGAAAATTAACTAAGTCCCAACAATATGTATGCATGTCCCCAACTTGACACTTGTCATGTTGGGAGCTACTTTGGCCCACTTGACCCCATCCTTAGAACTTAGGATAAAATAATTTTCATTACTTTTTTATTTAAGAAATATTAATATAATATTCTTTTTTGGCTTAATCTCCCTAGCTTATCCCTTTTCCTTAAATTTTATCCCCCCCTTTCCCTGACTAGTGGAGTTCAATACCCCATACTCTTTTATCGTGGTTGTTCTATGTGCAACGATGTATTTTATATTAATGATCAGACATATACAAAATTAGGCTCACTGGTCTTTAACATCTAGGTTCTTCGGCCTTATCAAAACATAAGCATCGTATCTTATAATAACGGGTTCACCAGCCTATAAAACACAACATATACACAAGGGATCCTTGGCCTCAAAATCACATGCATTTAAGATGTTGCGCGCATTATCTTGGAATGTGCACACTTCATCATTTTATTGCGCAATGATGTGCACACTATGAAATAAAAGGTGCATACAATATGATATCAAACAAATCACCATCTTACATACATTTTTATTTACATTTACAATTGGGTTCGACCTAGGGATATTACAATCCCCTCCCCTTATTTATGGACTATACCCAGTGCATTATGTAGACATATACAACAAAAATTTCAAAAATCCTCAAAAATATGTGAGTATTCTGCTCGCATTGCATCTTCATGCTCTCAACTAGCATCCTCTGGACCTTTACAATCCCTATGGCTTGATTCTCCAGTTGTTTGATTTTCCGGTCCAGAATGTGTACCGGATTCACTTGGAAAGCAACTTCTTGCTCCACCTGAATCACATTCCAAACAATAACATTTTTAGCATCAGGTATATATTTCTTGAGAAATGATACATGGAATACATTATGAACATGCATAGATGCAGGCAGTGTAATCATATAATCTACTAGACCAATCCTCTCTAGGATTTCAAATGGTCCACAATAGCGAGCTGCCAACTTTGAACAATTTTCCAACTTCAAGGAACTTGTCTTGGCTTTCACTTTAAAAAATACATGGTCTCCCACTTTTGTTTTATTTTCAACTTTTTCTCCATCATTTCCCTGATTAAATATGGCTCAATCACTGTTTTATATGTTGGTTTATCCCAGCTGACTGGTGTGTTGCACTTTCTGCCATAAAGTGCCTCAAATGGGCTCATCTTTAGAGATGTTTTGTATCTATTGTTATAAGCAAACTCTACGAAGTATAGGTAGTCTTATCACTTTGATGGTTTATCCATCACATACATCCTCAACATATCCTCAATCACTTGATTCACCCTCTTTGTTTGTCCATCTGATTATGGATGATACACTGTACTAAAATTCAATTTTTTTCCAAATCCATTAAATAATCCCTTCCAATATTTTGAGGTAAATTTTGGATCTCTGTCAAACACAATTTTCTTGGGTATGCCATGTAATATAGAAATTTCTCTCATATAAACATCAACAATGTTAGCTTCCTTGTTAGTGAAATTAACTAGAATAAAATGGGCATATTTAGTCAGCTTATCCACCACTACCATGATAGAATCATGTTGCTTGTTTGTTCTTGGCAGTTTGGTGATAAAATCAATTGTTACAACTTTCCATTTCCACTCACGAATGGGTAATGGTTGTATCAAACCATCTGTGTGTCTATGCTCATCCTTTACCTTTTAACATTCCAAACATTTGACAATAAAATCAACAACTTTTGTCTTCATGCCTGGCCAATAATATTTTCTTTTGACAGTTGAAATAGTTTTTCGATAACCTGGCTGCCCAGCATAAGGTACATTATGCATTTCCATCAATATCATATTTTTCAATTCCTGAGAATTTGGTACATAAATTATTCCCTTGTACATGATAATTTCATCATTATCTCGCTTGTATTCTTCAATTTTCTGCTATAAATTATCTTTTTGTAATTTTTCCACTAATTCCTTGTATTGCAAATCTGATTTAGCAGCCTCTATAATTTTGTCCTTCAAATATGATTGGTACATTCTAATGGATGTAGCATGAAATTAATTCACTCTTGTACTGAGTGCATCAACCACTTTGTTTTCTTTCCTCTTGATATGCTTTATATCAAAGTCATATTCAGTGAGAAATTCTAACCATCTGATTTGTCTTGCATGTAGAGTTGGTTGATCAAATAAATATTTCAGACCATTATGGTCTGTCTTCATCTCAAACCTTTTCCCCATGAGGTAGTGTCTCAATTTCCTCAAGGCATGCACTATGGCTGTCAACTCGAAATCATGAGTGGCATAGTGTCTTTCATGCTCCTTCAACTTCCTTGATTCATAACATATAACAAACCCATTTCGACTGAGGACTACACCAAGTCCTTATTTACATGCATTTATGTATACAATGGATTCTTCATTTGGGTCTGCAATCCTTAGTATTGGAGCACTTGTTAATAATTGTTTCAAGTATTGGAAACTCTTTTCATAATCCAATGTCCACTGAAAATTCACACCCTTCTTTTGTAAGGAAGTGATTCGGTGTGAAATCTTTATGAATCCTTCAATAAATATCCTATAGTATCCTACAAGGCCCATGAATGATATTCCCTCTATCACATTCTTTGGCATTGACCATTATCCAATGGATTCTATCTTCACAGGATCCACTGCTATCCCATCCTCTGAAATGATATGTCCCAAATAATGATTTTTCTTCTCACAAAATGAGCACTTGCTCAGTTTGGCATACAACTCATGCTCCCTTAATACTCGCAATGCCATCCTAAAATGATTATCATGTTCTTCCTCTAACTTAGAATATATAAGAATCTCATCTAAAAATACAATGACAAACTTATCTAAGTATTCTCTGAAAACACCATTCATTAAGTACATGAAAACAGTTGGTGCACTTGATAGCCCAAATGGAACCATTGTGAACTCATAATGACCATACCTTGTCCTTAAGCCAGTCTTGTTGATATATTTTTATTTAATCCTTACCTGATGGTATTCTAACCTGATATCTATCTTGGAAAATATCTTTGCCTCCTTCAATTGATCAAATAGATCATCAATCCTTGGAAGAGGATACTTGTTCTTTACATTCACTTTATTTAGCTGTCTAAAATCAATATACAATCTTAATGCCCCATCTTTATTCTTCACGAAAAATAATGGGGCACCCCAAGGAGACAGACTTGAGCATATATACCCCTTCTTGAGAATTTCTTCAAGCTACATTTACAACTCCTTCAGCTCTGTTGTGCTCATTCTATAAGGAGTCTTTGACACTGGAGTAGATCTAGGCATTAAATTTATAGAGAAATCAATATCTCTCTTTGGGGATAGTCCTAGTACCTCCTTGCACACATCTTCAAAATCTTCCAAGACTGCATGATCTTCCAAATTTGGCACCTTACCTTTAGGTGTCTCTTCCATATGAGCTGCAAATATTTGACACCGTTTTCTGTAACATTTCTTCAACTGCAATGCTGAAATTTCTTTAATGGTTACTGCCATGGGAATTCCCTGCATTTTCCTTAGGTTCCCTTCCTCATCCAAGCAAGTAAATTCATTTTTATGATAGTTTACAATAGCATGATGTTAATCCAACTAGTCCATCCCAATTGGATAGTCATAAGAACCTAAACTAAAGATGTTCAAATCTTCCCTGGTGTTCAGTCCATTCATGTCCATAAGACATGACTTAACCATCTTATTAACTTTTCTTTTGGCTCTGGTAGCTAGCTGCACCAACCAATATTTTTCATCCTTGCTTCTTTGCAAATGCAAACTTTCCACCATATTAGGATATATATAACTATGACTAGCTCCTGAATCAATTAAAATAGCAATGGTTTAGTTGTTGATCATACCTTCCACTTCAATCATATGTGACTGATACTCAGCTTGCTTGTTTTCCATGGCTACACAGATCCTTGGTACATTTATACTCATGTCCTCCATTGTTTCAGCTTGATGTGCATTGTGAACAATCCTCACTTTTTCACCTCTGTGAGGACAATCTCTAAACATATGATCTCCCTTACAACCCCAACATTGAATAGGTGGTTGCCTTGGCCTTTGACCCCCTGTCTAAATCATTCTGGGTTCTCTAGAAGTTGGTTGTCCGTGAGTATTATTTTTGAAGAATGGTGGCTTAGTTCCCTTCTTTCTCTGATCCATCTTGAATTTCTTTTTTTTTTCCCAAGATTTTTGGAAATTTGGTCGTGATTTTTGTTGATCATATAGGCATTTATCTTGCCTTATGTTCTCCTCCAATGTCTTAGGATCACCATACTATATTTTTTCACTGATAAATTATGGCAATCCACTCAAATACCTTTGAATCTTAATCGTCTCATCCTTGATGAAAGAAACATACTTCAGCAGTTCTAAAAACCTTCTCTCATATTCATATATGGTCATACTACCAAGCTTTAGCTCAAAGAACTATTTCATTTTCTTGTCATAATATCTCTTAGTTAAGTATTTCTTCTCAAAATACTTCTCAAATTCCCTCCAAGTAACACTTTTCTCTTTAATGTATTTCACCTGCACAAGTTGATCCCACCACATAGATTCATTTCCCTTGAGTTGATAGATGACAATTCTACGTTCTGAATGAGAAGAATAATTATGAAATTGAAAGTACTTTCTCATGCCTAACAACCATGTCTCTGCATATTCATCCTTCTTGTGCTCACTATCAAATGTAGGAGGTTTGATTTTGTTCATTTCTCCTTGTACCTCATCCACCCCATACCTCTTATGCTTATTGAAAGGGGATGGACATGAGTTGTTGTGTGCTATGTTATTGGAATTCCTTGAGGAGTGACTATGATGTTTGCTAACACTTCTAGTTCCTCTTTTCTCATCAGGAGACCCATGACTTCCTGATTTTCTTGAGCCACTCTCCTTATCCAATTTATTTTCTATTATTTTCAAGTTCTGCATTAAATTCATGTTTAATTTCTCTTGTTGCACTTAGTCTCTCATAAGCCTTTCATTATCAGATTTATGTCTTTGGAAATCCTTTTGTAAATTTTTAATGGTCTCTACCATATTCATGTTTTCATCCCTTGCTTCTCCATGTCCATTGGAGTTTGTTCCTTCAATGCCCAAATGGACATCCATCCCTATGATTATATATTCCTTGTTGTAAGTATCATGTGAATCTTTCATTCCTCTCGACTCTATATTGATCATGATATGATCTATTTGTTAACTATGCAAAATGTGCAGCCAACAAAACTTTGTCAGGCTAATTGTTTCAACAATCTCATGAAAATATGAACCATTCTGATTCAATAATATATAAGAATTATTTCTTCTGATTTACTAGAAAATTGAATGCCCAGATCAATTCTCTAGGTGAATATTTATATTCAACTTTCTGACACCTTTCCAACACCTTCTCCCATGCTCAATTCTGAGTCTTGAGCAGAAAGTTATGGTTATTTCAAAATTGTCCATTAATGTTTTTGTTCCTTCTTCAACTTGGTGCAACTCTGAGTTGTAATTATGTATTTTTCTACCTACTCCATTGGATTTTTCGTAGTATCCCAATTGGGTTTATTCATATACATATTTTTGACAGTCTGTCCAAGTTTCGCCTCTTTTTGGTTTATGGGCTGCTAGTTACAGCCTGCTGAAGTTCTAGGCAAAATCATGTTTTCGGTCTGGAATGCTATAGGTAGTTTCTTTGCCAAATTAAAATTTTTTAACATTCCTAGAAATTTATTTCATCTTTAGGAATGTCTTCTATCATTCAATATATTTCCATTGAATTCTCCTTCACCTCAATCTGATTCCAGAGAATAAAGTTATGGCTCTTTGAAGTTAGTTGGGTTTTAAAATTTACCCTCCATTGTTTATGTTGTAACTTTCGCATAAAATCTTTGTTTGACTAACAATTTACACCATTAGAAAGATCTCTTTGAGCTACCCCATATTTGGCATGTGCAGCAACACCATGAGTTAAATTGTTCTTCATGCACCTATAACCACTGTGCATCACTTCTTTGTCACGCCAATAACTAGTTCTTGCACTATTACCTGTTGCGCGCAATTTTTGTATTGCGTGATGATATTCCACGCGCATTTAAATATACGTGTTGCACCATGCCAAAGTTTAGTACGCCCCAACCGTGCATCAATACTCTGCGTGCACCATTAACTAAACTTTTGCGTGACAACATATATCGACATCGCGCATGCACCAACAAAATTCCTCTGCGCTCTGTTAGTACTGCGCACATCACACAAGACATTAGTATACGTGTGCACACCGTGCACACCTTATTATGCATAAGCACACTGCACACCAGTATTATGAATGCACCACTCAATCCACACCGTGCAATTCTAAATTTAGCGCGGGCACCTGCACGCCAATGTTTTTTCGTGCAACGCCAAATTTTAGCGCGCGCACTCGCACGCCAAAATTTTTCCGCACGTTGCCCAATTTTAGTGCACCCACCTACGCACATTCATTTTTATGTGCAACAATTCCTCGTGAATTTTGTTCTATAAATTGGGGCTTTTCCCTCCATTCTTATCGTAGACATTCTGCAACTATGAAAGTTTTTCAATTTAACCCCGATAACACCAATTCAACCTCTGAATCCATAAATATATGCGTTTTAATATTTCTAGAATGAATTTTTCCCAAACTCACGTCACAAATTGAGAATTTTAATTACTAATCTCTCTCCAATTGTCATGGCTTCACTTGTAACTTTGAATTCCACAAATTCTAGGTCTGAATTTTCTAGAACAAATATTAAATCAAGAATATCTCACCATATGGCCAAATTTCTCAATTTTCCCATGAATTTAACAATAGATATTGGGGCCTTTTCCCACTTCCACACAATTTCTATTGTTTATTTTTCCATGGAATCTCTACAGCTTGAAATGTTTTCACTTTGAAATAAATCCTCCATGAAATTTCACTTCAACTCAAATTGCTCGGCCCATCCAGGCTTAGTGTTGAAAACAGAAGCTCTGATACCATATTGTAACATCCCCAGCCATCCAGACCGGGCCATGCTACTCTAGAAAACGTTTTCATTATCTTCATAACATATTGTAACATACCCAACATCTAACTGAGTTATGCCACATAAATGTTTTTCGAACTGCATGCAATTAAAACATATACACACAAAACTCTTGCGAAAATTTATATATAAAACGTAAATAGATAAAAACATTTTGTAAATGCATGGATTCATATTGAATAACAGTAAACATATACATGCATCATATACAGGCAATACCTATAAATATAAAGACAGTTATAACAACACATAGGATAACCCATAAAATTAAACACATAAATAATAATGCAACATGTAAATTTATCACACAATTGACACTTATCTTGGTAATAATATCACCAACTATGTGCAGACCTTCCATGAACCTCCCAGCCTTAGACCACATTGCTCTTCACTCTCAGTAGTGGGTCACCCCAGCTATGGGACTAAAATCCTCCAGGGTAAAGGGATTCCTAACCAGGCTAATGGTTCTTAGACAACAGGAAAAAATTTGTCATAGGTGCCAACTCAAACTAACAACCTATAGTCCCTCATTCTCCACATGCTTGTCCCACCCCAGGAAGTTTGCCACCTCTCTGCTCAATAGTCCTTCAGTTGCCCCACTTCCTTTATGGAATTCAACAACATGTCAGACATGAAGTCTTAGATCCCTGTAGCTACAATTTAACACCTTGAAGAAATCAATTCCCCAACAATTCTCTTACCCAGAGAGAATTTTCTCATGGGCTTGACAACCTGCCTCTTCAATATCCCACGGGCATGACAACCCACTTCTTCCGTCCAGTTCCCCAGATAACCAGGCACATAAACAGGTAAGTTTATGGATACATGTTCAGGTACAATGACATGAAGTTTAGGAGGATAGATCCATGAATGTGTGAATGATTATGGTGTCCTTGACTGAATGATGAAAGGAGAGTGAAAATGAACTAAGTCCCAACAATATGTATGCATGTCCCCAACTTGACACTTGTCATGTTGGGAGCTACTTTGGCCCACTTGTCCCCATCCTTAGAACTTGGGATAAAATAATTTTCCTTACTTTATGATTTAAGGAATATTAATATAATATTTATTTTTGTCTTAAGCTCCCTAGCTTAGCCCTTTTCCTTAACTTTTAATCCCCCATTTCCCTAACTAGTGGATTTTAGTCCCCAATACTCTTTTATCATGGTCGATCTGCACGCAATGATGTATTTTATATTAATGATGAGACATATATAGAAAAATAGGCTAACTGGCCTTTAACATCTAGGCGCTCTAGCCTAATCATCACAAAACTGGCTCACCATCCTATAAAACACAACATATACACAAAGGCTCCCTAGTTTCAAAATCACGTGCACTTAAGTTGATGCGCGCGGTATCCTGAAATGTGCACACTTCATCATTTTACTGCACAATATATGCGTGCACTATGCCATGAAAGGTGCATGCAAAAATGATATCAAACAACTCATCATCTTAACTTGTTGTGCGCGGTATCCTGGAATGAGAACACTTCATCATTTTACTACATTGTACATGCGTGTACTATGCCCTAAAAGGTGGATACAAAAATGATATCAAACAACTCATGAACTTAAGTACATTTTCATTTACATTACAATTGGGTTCGGCCTAAGGATATTGTAACATCCCAGACCACCCAGGCTGGGCCATGCTACTCCAGAAAACATTTTCGTTCTCTGCTCAACATACTATAACATGTTGTTGAGCAGAGAACGAAAATGTTTTCTAGAGTAGCATGGCCCGGCCTGGGTGGCCGAGGATGTTACAATATCCCCAGGCCGAACCCAATTGTAATGTAAATGAAAATGTACTTAAGTTGGTGAGGTGTTTGATATCATTTTTGTATGCACCTTTCATGGCATAGTTTGTGCATGTATTGTACAATAAAATGATGAAGTGTGGACATTCTAGGATATCGTGCATAACAACTTAAGTGCGTGCAATTTTGGGGCCTAAGAGCCTTTGTGTATAAGTTGTGTTTCATAGGCTAGTGAGCCAATTTTGTGATGATTAGGCCAAAGAGCCTATATGTTGAAGGCCAGTGATCCTATTTTTGTATAAATGTATCATCATTAATATAAAATACATCATTGCGCACAGACCGACCACGATAAAAGAGTATGGCAGACTAAACTTGTAACATCCTGCTCTTGCGCACTGAGCGAACTTATTCTTTGAGGACACTTTCTCGCAAGTGATCTAGATGATTATGCTATTAAAGCATTGATTTTGATTATGAGGCGTTATGGGTTGATTTCATGTTGTTTTTTTGCATTGACATAGAGAGGTGCTATTGACCTAGTTTTACCGAGTGTGCAGAATTTGGACCTCAAGGATGCAGAGGCATTGATGGAACCATTTGGACTCCAGATTGATTCGGGGAGTGAACCATTGGGCTTTGATTGTTTTATATGTGATATTAGTGCATATGATTAGACGATATGATTATGGATATATTTATGACATGATTACTTGATGATGCAGGCTGACGATAGCTTGTCGGCAAGACTCACATGTGGAGTAGAGGGGTCATGCATGACTACCAGAGATGTTCAGGGAGAGGTGTGGAATACAACCCTACCACATCCTACTAACACTCTTGTTTGGCTAGAACTATAGGTTAACATTTACCTAGCTTGAGAGAACCCATGACGCTGTGAGGGAAGACTGTGAAAGTCGCTCATGATGATTCTAAGGGGTGCACAATAAGGCGGGGGCCTTATTCCTTAGAGGCCCTTAGTCTCCCACAAGTTCACCTGGAGGAGTATTGGCTCCAGGGGTTTTTGATGTCTACCAAGTCAGTCAAGAGGTGACTTGCACCCTTGGAGCATGTGGTGCATCCTGAAGGGCACATCACACAATAAAAATGGAAAGAGGCGAGTGACACCCTTGGAGCACGTAGTGCATCCTGAAGGGCATGTCACGCAAGTGAAAAAGAAGAGGCGAGTGGCACCCTTGGAGCACCAAGTGCATCCTGAAGGGTACGTCATGTTGTTAATGATAAATGAATGAACCTAGATGGCCTTAGGATGAATAATGTGATAAGAAATTTTCAAAACAATTTCCCTAATAAAATGTTTCCTAGCATGAAAATTAAAGTCTAGGTCTAAATTATACTGG
>SNQJ01S0081328.1:73696-84257 GCA_010110895.2 Picea sitchensis
ATTTCAGATTTGCAATTATGCTAATGGCTGTATAATTCATTTGTTTTTCTCGCTCTTTCATTTAAGTTTCCCAATGGTTAATAAATGCATGCTAATTAAACTCAACCATAGTCATTTCGAAAAATCCTGACGGATCAGTCTACCTCTGTTATTGTCCTTGGTTGATTGTTTGACTTGCGCCATCTAGAAAATACCTCTGTGTACGGATTATCTTGCGTCCTTGTTGGTTTTTTTCTTTTCCTTGACTGATAGAATCCCTACAATCATTTCAATGACTTTTCCCATTCGATCTTTGCGTGTCTCTTACTGTTGTCTGTGTTGTATTGGTATTCTGGAAATGGAAAAACGAATTGATTTCATGTCTTTATTTTTGTATTAGTATCCTGGAATGGAAAAACGTTTTTATTTGTTATTCATGGCTGCATTGTATTGGTATTCTGGCAATGGAAAAAAGAATTGATTTCATGTCTGCATTTTTGTATTGGTATCCTATAATGGAAATACATTTTTATTTGTTATTCCTATCTGCGTTGTATTGGTGTTCTGGCAATGGAAAAACGAATTGATTTCATGTCTGCATTTTTGTATTGGTATCGTGGAATGGAAAAAAAAAATTATTTGTTATTCCTATCTGCGTTGTAATGGTATTCTGGCAATGGAAAAATGATTTGATTCCCTGTCTTCATTTTTATAATTAGTATCCTGGAAATGGAAAAATGTTTCTATGTTATTCATGTTTGAAGTGTATTGGTATCTTGGCAATGGAAAAACAAAATCATTTCCCTGTCTGCATTTTTATAATTGGTATCATGGTAAGGGAAGGGTGTTTGGTCATTCTTGTATGTGTTTTCATTTGCCATCCGGGCAATGAAAAAGGGAAACCACGATTTTTCCATTTTAAACGTGTCTAAGATTGTCATTGAAGTGCCCAAGTTTTTGCTTTAAAAGTTGACAGATATTACCATTGAAATGCCCACGTTTTTTTCTTTTAAAAGTGTACAGAGATTGCTGTTGAAATGCCCACATTTTTTCTTTTAAAAGTTGACAGAGATTGTTGTTGAAATGCCCACATTTTTTCTTTTAAAAGTTGATAGAGATTTTTGTTGAAATACCCACGTTTTTTCCTTTAAATCGATTGACTGAGTTGTTGATAAAACGCCCACAAATTTGTTTTAAATCGATTGCCTGATATTTTTGTAAACGCCCACAATTTTGGCTATTAAATCGATTGCCTGAGCTTGCTGTAAACGCCCATGATTTTGGCTATTAAATCGATTGCCCGAACTTGCTGTAAATGCCCATGATTTTTGCCAATTAAATGTGACTGAGTTTGTTGTAAAGGCCCATGATTTTTGTCAATTAAATGTGACTGAATTTTCTCTAAATAACCACAGATTTGCCCAAAAATGATTGACTGATTTCGTTGTTGAAGGGACACGATTTTTCTATTTAGAATATTGATTGCGTTGATTGTTGTATGACCATGAGTTGATCATTATGCAGTTGTTTTGTCTTCCTATTCTCCTTCAATTTGAGTGTACCCAACATTCTCACTGCGAAACATTAATTGCTATGTAACTGCCATGTTATTTGCCAAGTTAATTGCTACAGCAATGTCAAAGGACAACAATTTCCTTCTAAATATTAATTGCCACAACGATGTCAATTGCTACAACTATGTTAACAGTCAATAGTTCCCTTCTTAATGTTACAGACAACTACATTTTTTTGGTATGGTTATATTAGATAGACGACATGTGTAATTTAAATTATTACAAATGTTATATTGTAGCATTTTATATTGATGTGGCTAATGTAGTTATATATTGTCATTTGATAGTTAGATTGTACTTTCGGGGTTAACTTAGAATTACCCTTTTATATGGTGATTAATGGCTAAATGAGTTTAGGAGTATTAACCAATGTATAGATTAATCTTGCTAAATTAATTTATAGTTAATTATTAAATCATAATGCAACATTGTCGATCTGATTCGTAATTGAGGTTATTTCAATTGAACTTAATGCTTGATTGTAATGTAGAATCTTCAATTGATTCGAAGGTGATGTTATTTAAATTTAAAGTAACGGATATGGTGTAAAGTAGAATGGTCGATTGGATTGTATTAATTGTTAATCAGTTGGTAAGTTAAAGACTAAATTATAATTTAGACTTGCTAAATTTCGTTGGATATTCAATGTCAAAAACAATTTGTAACTGTTGACTAGTTTAGACTTGATGAATGGGTTGGGTGGTTGATGAAGTAGTGACTCCCCTAGTAATCGTCCTCTTGTGTCTTGTCGACCTTTTGTGTGGGGTGTGGGTATAGTCTCCCTATCAGTATTCGGCTCCTAGCGTGTCAGAGTTTTCTAGATTCCTTGGTCCAGATAGGATGTGTTGCGCCAATATTATTGATGCGTCTATCACCGAAGGATGGCATGATTCCTGATGAGGGGATCATGGCGCACCCTATTTGGATAGCAGCGAATGATAACTTGGTCGGAGTCAATTCCTTCCATGTGAGTGTTTCCAAGCATTGTAAGTTTTGTTTTGCGCACGGGTTGAACACCTTCATGCATTTGGTTCGTGTGCCTTGAGGTTCTAGTCTTTCTTTGTCAAGGTCATTGTGTCGGGAGGGGGATGTTGTCCTTTGGCTTGTTGGTGGGGTCCTGTTGTGTCGGGTGGTTAGTATATTCTCCTTGTCTTAATACATGTTTCACCCCATTTCTCCTCTTCTAGTGCGC
The DNA here is from genome assembly GCA_010110895.2 of Picea sitchensis. Taxonomy (NCBI): domain Eukaryota; kingdom Viridiplantae; phylum Streptophyta; class Pinopsida; order Pinales; family Pinaceae; genus Picea; species Picea sitchensis. The sequence continues at coordinate 76,442 of SNQJ01S0081328.1, forward strand.
TGAAGTCATAGTTTCTTGTTTCCTAGATTACACACTTACATTCGTTGTCAGTGGTGAGGTAAATTGTTGTCGTCGTCACCTTCTTGCCCTAAAAACACAAAAAATAAAACAAAAAAAAGATGCACTTTTGCTTCGCTTGTAGTCGTAATAAAGGGGCCGTTACATATAGTATCAGAGCGGGTTAAACCCTGTGATTGTGGATCGCCTTTCTTTAAACTACAGTAAACCTTTGAGTATCAACCTAATGCTACTTAAAACTTTAACGATTTCATTTGGTGATCTCATTTACAGGACCCTCAGAGGTTCGAAACGTGGTGTCATGGAAGGAAGTGTGATGCCTGCAGAGGTTCTTGCACCCTCAGAGTCGAACCCCCAAGGGGAGGGGAAATTCCTTGGGCTGGATTCTGTTGTTGTAAGGGATGACGATGGTATGACAAGGCTCTTCCAAGTAATGTGAAAGGGCCTTGATTCACCATCGGTACTGAGAGGAGGCCAGGGAACCTGTACCCCTGAGGGTCCACAATACTCCCTAGATAATATCATTAGAATCCACCAAGAAATCGAGAGAGCTGAGTTCTTGAGTCCACGAGTATGGCGAACGGTTGTGTCGTCGAGGCATGGTTGTAGCACAAGGCATTGTGCTTCACACTTCACGATTACGACCTCCATCCTGAAGGTCCGTAGGGAGGATTTTCAATTGAAGGGGAGCGCTCTTCTATGGTGAAATATGATCTTGCCACATTTGAACATGGTCATCGACGAAGTGTCATGGGAATTGTTCGAGGAACGGTTCCAGGAGAGGTATCTACTAAGGAATTCATTGAGCATTAGCTCCACGAGTTCGATGCCTTGCGACAAGGAAACCGCTCAGGGCCTGAGTACAAGGCCCTTTTTGGAGTTTCTTTCAGTATGCTTTGCACCCAAATTACCGAGAAACTTACGGTCAACAACTTTGTGTTGGCCTTAGTGTTAGAATTCATCTTCTACTTTGGTTGCCAAGATTACTAGACCGAAGAAAGTATGTTGGAATGTGGGGAGCCACATTTCCAGCACGATGACCCAGTGAAGAGGACTAGAGCATCACGATCAGTCGGACCCTCTACCATGGGATATTTGGGAATGGTCCATCGTATTCATGCAGTAGTGAAAAAATTATAAGCAGAGAGCTAGTCGATTGTGCTCGAGACGTCAGGTACCATCGTTGACCAGACCCTTAGTATTTGATAGATCTCGGTGCTACCGAGAGTTTCATTTTTGGTGCAACGCTAAAAAGGATTAAGTTAAAGGCAGTCAAACATGATAAGTTTATCTCTATAGAGATGGCTTCGGAAGCCAATAGCGGGTTGGACGAAAGGTTATGAGATGTACCTTAACTTGGGAGAGTTTGTCACTAGGGCCAAACTGTACGTCACGATCTTTGTATCTTATGATGTCATGATTAGTATGGATTGGTTGGAATCACATGAGGCAATACTCAATTGTAAGACGAAATGATTGAGCTTGGTTGATGATGAAGGACAAGGACTTGTGATTTTAGGTCGGAACCAGGGATTTTCCTTGAGGTTCATCTCTTCCTTGCAGCTATGGAAGAGTATGTGCAAGGGGTGCAAGCTTTATGAGATCATTGTGTTAAACGAGAAGGGAGTGGAAGAAGGTATAGAACACCTTCCGGTGGTGAGAGAGTTTGCAGACATATTTCTGAAGGAGTTATCTAGGATGCTACAGAAAAGAGAATTGGAGCTTACTATAGACCTAAAAATGTGGACTGAACTGATAGCGAGAACTCCTTATTGGATGTCGACCCCAGAGTTATAGGAGTTGAGAATGAAACTGAAGGAATTGCTAGACCTAGGACTGATATGTCCAAGTGTGTCACTGTGGGGTGCACCTGTTATTTTCATATGAAAGAAGGATGGGTCGTGAAGGCTTTGCATTGACTACTGTCAATTGAACAAGGCAACAATCAAGAATCAGTATCCATTGTCGAGGATTGATGATTTTTTCGATCAGATGAAGGGTGCGACGGTGTTCTCAAAGCTCGATTTGCGATCAGGGTATCACCAGTTACAGATCAAGGAGGAGGACATCCCTAAGACCACCTTTAAGATGAGGTTTAGACATTACGAGTTTATTGTTTTACCATTTTGACTAACAAACGCCCCATGGGTATTTATGAGTTGGATAAATGGGGTGTTTCGTGAGTACTTGGATAAGTTTATCCAAGTATTCATGGATGATATTTGATTTAATCTCAGACGATGGAGGAGCATGATGAGCGCTTGCGTGTGGTACTGCAGTGTCTGCGAGAGAAAAAATTGTATGGGAATTTGTCCAAATACTCGTTTTATAAATCGAAGATCCACTACTTAGGGCATGTCATCTACATCAAAGGTATCGTCATGGATCCAGCAAAGTTCGAGGCTATTATGGACTGGCCTACGCCGACAAATGTCCCAAAAGTGTGTAACTTAATGTGTTTAGCAAGATACTATCGATGGTTCATCGATGGATTCTCTAAGATAGGAAACCCGATTACTGAGTTACAGAAGAAGAGAAAGAAGTTTGTTTGGACCGATAATTGCACAGAGTCATTTTGGAGGCTCAAGGAGATATTCACAAAAAAACTGATACTAAATGTCCCTGACATGGACACGGATTTCTTGGTATGCACTGACGCATCCAAGGAAGGCTTAGGCAAAGTCTTAATGCAAGAAATTTGAGTGATTGCTTATATCTCCAGAAAACTGAGAAGGCATGAGGAGAACTATGCAGCGCATTATTTGGAGTTGTTATACATAGTTTATGCCTTGAAGGTTTGGAGACACTATCTTGTTGGATGAAAATTTGAACTAAAAACGAACCACTGTGGAGTACAACACCTCTTTACGCAAAGCAACCTGAACGCGCGACAATGGAATTTGTCAGAATTGCTTAGCGATTACGACTTCAAGATCACTTACATAAAGGAACAATGAACCGAGTGGCAGATGCATTGAATCAGAAACCACACATATTTTCAGTGATTCCTCTTCAGACGAATCTATGTGAAAATACTCTAAATTTACAGTGTGACGATAATTGGTACAAAGAGGTTGAGGTTTTATCGGACAAAACACAGTGATGGTACCAAAACTTGAAGGATTTACGTTTGATGAAAATGGATTATTGAGGTTTAAAAATAGGATTTATGTACCGTTGAATGACGAGTTGAGGATGCTAATCCTAAGAGAGGTTGATAGAGTCATATACATGGCTCACCCGGGAGTCACGAAGATGAGGGTGGACCTTAAACCCTTATTCTTATGGAAGGGATTGAAGGAAGACATAGTCAACTATGTGGTTAGATGCCTAGAATGTCAGCAGGTAAAGGCTGAACATAGACACCAAGCAATATTACTACAACCACACATTATTCCGGGAATGAAATGGGAGGTTATTTCGATGGATTTTTTTGTTGGATTGCCACTCATGGAAAGGAGACATGACTTGATTTTCGCATTAGTAGACACTCTGACGAATAGTACTCACTGTATTCCTTTGCATACAGCATATCAGTCACCTGACATAGCTAGAGTTTTCATCAGTGAGATTGTGAGGGTGCATGGCGTGCCTAAGAGGATTATACCTGATCGAGGATCGATGTTTACTGGACGATTTTGGATGAGTTTCCAATAGGCCTTGGGAATACAACTTAACTTTAGTACTACGTATCACCAGGAGATTAAAGGACAGATCAAACGAATGAACTAGAACTTGGAGGACATGTTGCGCATGTACGTGATGGACCAACAAAAGCGTTGGGAAGAATTCTTTCCACTGGTGGAGTTTGCTTATAACAACAGTTACCAAAGCACCATTAAGATGGTGCCTTTTGAGTTTCTTTACAGGAGACCGTGTCACATGCCTTTGAGTTGGGATCGTCTTGAGGATAGGGTCCTAGTGGGACCATAAGTGATCCAATAAATGGAAGAGAAAATGCAAACAATAAGACAAAGGATTAAAGAAGCACAGGATCAACAGAAGAGTTATGTCGATGCGCACCATGTCAACCATAGTTACGAGGTTGGCAATCGAGTCTTATTGCGGGTTAAAGCACATAAGAGTTTGATCAAGTTTGGAAAGGGAGAAAAACTCTCTCCTATTTTCGTGGGACCTTTTGGGATCATGGAAGGAAAGGGGCCCGTGGCCTATCAACTAGCCTTGCCTAATTGCTTGAGGCATATGCATGATGTTTTTCACGTATATGTTTTGAGACAATATATTAGTGATCCTACACATCTTATTGACATGAGTTCCTTGTAGGTATCGGATGAGGGGGCACTCACAGCTGAGGAGACCCACATATTGGATCATCGCATTCGATAGCTATGACGTCGAACAGTAGATCAGGTCAAGGTCTCGTGGGACAACTATAGTCCGCACTCGATGACCTAGGAGGACGCATATGATATGCGCCAACAGTTTCCATTTTTGTATGATAGATAGACTTATGATACTGTGATACACATTATTTTCGGCACTTATACTGTGAAACTTCGGGGCGAAATTTAGACCAAGAGGGGGTGTATGTAACATCCCGCTCTTGCGCACTAAGAGAACTTATTCTTTGAGGACACTTGCTCACAAGTGATCCAGATTATTATGCTATTAAAATATTTATTTTGATTATGAGGCCTTATGGGTTGATGTCATGTTGTTTTGCTGCATTAACATAGATAGGTGCTATTGACTCAGTTTTACTGAGTGTCTTGGATTTTGGACCTCGGGGATGCAGAGGCATCAATGCAACCCCTTGGAATCTGGATCGAGCTAGGGAGTGAACCATTGGGGTTTGATTGTTTTATATGTGATATTAGTGCATCTGATTAGATGATATGATTATGGATATATTTCTGACATGATTAGTTGATGATGCAGGTTGATGATAGCTTGTTGACCAGACTCACATTTGGAGTAGAGGGATCACGCACGACTACCATAGATGTTGAGGGAGAGGTGTCGAAAGAAGCACTGCCACATCCTACTAGCACTCTCATTGTGGCTCGAACTATAGGTTAACATTTACCTAGTTCACATTTCATACCATTCGAGAAAAAAAAAATGCTACACACATAGCCAATTTGTTTTTCAGATAAGTGGTGAGACTACATGTATTTCCTAGGAGAATAGTCTCAAATAGAGACACATAATTTGTAGGACACATTTGGAGAACTCTATGGAAGAGGCTAGGGACAAACTTGTTCTTTAGTTCAACATATCACCCTCAGACAGATGGAGAGACTGAAGTAGTAAAAAAATTATGGGAAACTTGTTAAGAAGTTTAGTCACTAAACAAGGTTGTCAATGGGATTAGATTTTGGCACAAGAAGAATTTTCATTTAACAATTCAGTGAACAGTAGCATTGGAAAAATTCCATTCAAAATTGTGTATGTTATACAACCAAGAGGGATTTCAGAGTTGAGATATCTGAATCAAGATGAATTCAGAAGTGTTGGCATAGAATATTTTTCATCAAAAATGAAAAAACTCCATGACAGAGTCACAGAGCAGCTACAAGACAACAACCTGAAATATAAGAACAGAGTTGATCAGAAGAGAAGAGAAGTTCAATTCAAAGTAGGAGATGAAGTTTTAGCTCATTTGAGAAAATAAATGTTTTCGAAGGGAACATATAACAAGTTGAAGATGAAGAAGATAAGACCATGCAGGATTCTCAGAAAATTTGTAGCCAATACTTATGAAATTGGATTACTAGACAATGTTAGGATATCACTAATCTTCGAAGTTGCAGACCTGTATCCTTACATGAGAAATGATGCAAGAGAATCATATGATCAGAAAGAAATTCAGTAGGAGGAACAAATGCCTACAGAATAAAAACCTCAAATGGAGAGAATAATAAAACAAAGAGTTGGAAAGATGACCAGGAGGAAGACATATCTTAAATTGTTGGATCTGGGCAAAGTGCGCGAGTTTTAAGTCTCTTGGTGTATACAAGAGAGTGGGCTACCAAAGTCTCGAAGTGATTAGGGACCATTCATCGTCAAGAGGGACATGTGGCGTAAGATATACAACTCCGAAGCAGAAGCACTTTAGAGATTTCGTAGACAAGGAGGGAGTGAAATTGTCGAAGAGCCGAAGCAATTCATAGTCATCGATCTATGGGAGGCACGTGTTGATAGATTGTCGACTTCAGGTGAAAAAACTTTGGAAGGAAGCAAGTGTTCAGGAGCCAAAACTCTCGAAGCCCGAATAGGGGAATTGAATCATAGTCGTCCAATTTAGAATAACACACGACAAAAATTTATGGACTCCAAGTGAATACCCAAAGTGAATCATAGCTGTCAGATTGAGAAGGACACCCGACATAAATACGTGAACTCCGGGAGAAAGAGAGTGTGCAAGAGTTGAAACTTCCAAAGCCCAAAGACATGAAGTGAAGCACAATCGTCGATCCATGGGAGACACGTGTCAGAATATTGTTGAATTGGGGTGGAAGTACTTTGAGAGGAAGAAAGTTCGAAGGGTTTGAAACTCCTGAAACCTAAAGAGATGAAGATAATCATATTCATCGATATTTAGGAGACACATGTCGATAGATCATGAATTCCGGGTGAAATCATTCCAGGAGAAAGTGAAGGCAGGAGTTGAAATTTCCAAAGCCTGAATTGGCGAAGAAAATCACGACCATTGATTTGAAAGGGGCACACGTCGGTAGATCGTGGAAATTTGGGAGGACATGCTCCAAAGAGAAGGAAGGAAAGGAGGCAGATCTTAGCCGATGGTCAAGAGACATGAACCTATATCCAAAGATCAATGGTCACACTTAATTCTGGGGACAAAAAGCGCTCGGAATTTAACAATCAGAGAGCGGGCTGCAATCATAACAACGGTATTGCCAACGTGATTCGTGGCGATTGGTAGTGAATTGTGGGGAGAAAAGCAGTGTGGTATCAAACCATGCTTGGTCATGCCCACAATCACGTGCTTACATGAGGTCATAGCTCAAGGTCACATCCAGGAAGGGGCTAATGGAAAAGGAGCTAGCACTTGAAACTTGATCAACAACGCAAAGGGAGAGATTGTGGGTGTCATAGAACCTAAACCAAAAGGCCGAAAGGGCCGGTGTTTAATCACAAAGTGAGACCATCAATGTTTCAGAGAGCCTATTTGGCTCGGAGAATCGAATATCCTTGACCGGGAGGCCGCATATCCCAAGGGAGAGTAGGGCGGTTGCATCAACAGGCTCATGAAATAACGCTTTCATTTGATCAATCAATATAGTATGATATATAAATAAAGTTAAATATTAAAAAAAAAAATACTATCTCAATAATGTTTTAATAAGGTTTTAGCAGGCTCATCAAATAACATTTTCATTTGATCGGTCAATAATACCATAAATAAATAAATTTAAATATCTAAAAATAATAATAAAATATGAGCTATAATGTGAAAGTATATAAAAAATGATTTTTTTTTTGGTCAATTAAGAAATTAATTAACATTAAACTTTAAACCAATTAAAAATAATTTTTCAATCTCAAGATGATAATCTAAGGCTCATCAAATAACACTTTCATTTGATCAGCTAATAATATAATAAATAAATAAATTTAAATATTAAAAAAAAAAATAGGAGCTATAATGTGAAACTAATTAACATTCAATGTTGAACTAATGATATATACCATGCCTGGTGGAACGTACAATAACAACATTGAATTATATTAAAAATAGAATGCAGGTACAGTAACAATACTGAATTATATTAAAAACAAAATTCTCTAGAGAAAAATTCTAAAGAAGAAAAGG
>SNQJ01S0081328.1:84267-111247 GCA_010110895.2 Picea sitchensis
TATATCTTGAAATAACTTTTCTCATCATAAATTTGATAGGAATTTCACACTACAAAGTTTTATGATTGATTAAGGTTGTATATGATTGATTAAGGTTGTATGAAGTTTTTGTGAGAGTTTTTATTTACATAACATTAAAAAATAATCCCTTGTATCGGGTGGTAGGGAAATGATCGAACTCAGGGCTCCCACCCCGTCCAATTCGACGCTCATCCCCCCCTCCAACCACGACCTGTTCTCCTCCTCCTACTTGTACCCAACTTGCCCATGTTATTAATTATTGACCCTCCTGCGCATACTAATCGAACTCCAAACTTCAATGGGCACATCATCCTTCCTCATCAGGACATCCTTCTCAGTTGACATGCTCAGTCCTATATCGTCCTGTGTATCAACCTCTTTCCTTTCATCATCGCCTCTATTATCACCTCTTTGACCAATCATCACTATGGCCATAATAATTCTCTCCTCAACATGATTACCCTCACAATGGTTAGTATCTTTACTCCATATCCCCATCGGGCTTGGCTCAATCTCATTCCTTTACCTATGCAAGATACTTACCTAAAATCTTTCGCTCTTATCCTCCCAACATCCTTTTATTATCCTACAAATCCCTTGTTTGTGACTTCCATGGAAAGAGGTCATCGCTCTTGCCACTCTCGAGGAGGCTCCTCTTGGTCAAAAAATAGGGCGCTCAAGTTCCTTCCTAGTTGCAGCAGCTGAGAACTCGGCAAATTCATACCACGCGATCACCCCTCCCCAAATTCAAGCCAAGATAAACCTTCTTTAAGTTTATTTTTGTGTCCTTAGGACCTTCGTCAAAATGAAGAGGTCCATGCAAACGTTTGTTATTGGGTCCCAAACACTGGGGGAATCCACTCTCATGAGTCCCACTATCTAAAGACCATAGAAATATATTGGCAAATGAAACTATTACTAGGGAGAGATCTAGCTAAACAGAAAGATGAAAAAGAGGAAACTATGCTGCAACTCAACGAGTTGCAGATGTAGATTCAACTTCTAGACCATAAAATGAACCTGCTAGCTCGGAAAATTTCTAGAATCGACCTCTCGAAGGTGGAAGAGCCTCAACCATAGGTGCATGAGGTGAGGGGTCCTTCTCCTCCTTAGTATTTTTCATGAATATTTGGTTTCTTATTAAGTTAGTTTACTTTGAAGGCTGAGTTTTCTATGCTAAGCCTCAAAATGGTCTAGCTAGGAAATTACGCAAAACAATTTTTTTTTCAAAGTCCTAGGGGTTGCTACTTTCAATCCTTTATATTCAAGAAACAGATCTTTCATAAAAATTTAGACAATTTACTGCACTATTTTTGGTCTAGTTTCCCTAGTACCAGGTCTGCAACAATTTTTTTGTTATATTTTCCAATGACAATATAAATAGATTGGGATTATTAACAAACAAAAAATTAATTAGAAAAAATAAAATACAACTAAGCTCAATTATTATAAAAGCACACACCCACACACATAAAAAAAAATTGTTTTTCTTATTGGGTACTTCCACATTATGAAACCAGTAAAACACATTCTTTTGGTTTTACATGGTAATGATGTTTGAGATAAATGGTAATCTCATTTATGGCCTAGCTTCATGTGGAACATACCTATAAATTAATAAATATGCAATTTAGTTTAATGAAAGTATTAATTGTGAAATTTGGATTTTTCCTTTGTCTAGTGATGTTAAAAAATTGTTCAAAATAGACAAGTCTAATAAAAAAAAGAATGCAAAATTGAATTTTATAGTATTTACACCATACAAACGAGTTACTATATGTCTTTGCGTTATCAAATTGAAAAAATACTTGGCTGGTCCATGCTACTCCAGAAAACGTTTTTCGTTCTCTTCTCAACATACTGTAACTTACCCAACATCCAACTGAGGTATGCCACATAAATGTTTTTAGAAATCCATGCAATTAAAACATATACACGCAGAACTCTTGCGGAAATTTATATATAAAACATAAATAGATAAAAACATTATGTAAATGCACGGATTCATACTGAATAACAGTAAACATATACATGCAACATATACAACAAATACCCATAATTATAAAGATAGTTATAACGACACATAGGATAACCCATAAAATTAAACACGTAAATAATAATGCAACATGTAAATTTATCACATAATTGACACTTATCCTGGTAATATTATCACCAACTTTGTGCAGACCTTCCACGAACCTCCCATCCTTAGACCACATTACTCATCACTCTCAGTAGTGGGTCACCCCCGAGCTGGGACTAAAGTCCACTCGGGTAAAGGCATTCCTAACCAGCCTAATGGTTCATAGAGAATAGGAAAGACTCCGTCATAAGCTCCAACTCAAACTAACAACCTACAGTCCCTCATTCCCCACATGTTTGTCCCACCCTAGGAAGTGTTCCCCTTCTCTAATCAACAGTCCTTCAGCTGCCCCACGTCCTTTCCGGGCTTCAACAACAGGTCGGACAGGAACTCTCAAATCCCTATAGCTGCAATTTATCACCTTCAGGAAATCAATTCCTCATAAATTCTCTCACCCGTAGAGAAATTTCTCACGGGCATAACAACTCGACTCTTCAATATCCCACGGGCCTGACAACCCGCTTCTTTTATCTAGCACCCAAGTTAACTAGGTACACAAATAGTTATGGCTATGGATACAGGTTCAGGTATAGTGACATGAAGGTACAAAGGATAGCTCCATGAGTGTGTGAATGATGATGGCGTCCTTGACTGAACGATGGAAGGAGAGTGAAAATGAACTAAGTCCCAACACTGTGTATGCATGTCGCCAACTTGACACTTGTCATGTTGGGAGCTACTTTGGCCCACTTGTTTCCATCCTTAGAACATAGGATAAAATAATTTTCCTTACTTTATGATTTAAGAAATATTAATATAATATTATTTTTTTCCTTAAGCTCCCTAGCTTAGCCCTTTTCCTTAACTTTTATCCCCCCCTTTCACTAACTAGTGGATTTTAGTCCCCCATACTCTTTTATCATGGTCGGTCTACACGTAACGATGTATTTTATATTAATGATGAGACATATACAAAAATAGGCTCACTGGCCTTTAAGATCTAGGCTCTCTGGCCTAATCAAAACATAAGCATCCTAGCTTATAATAATAGGCTCACCTGCCTATAAAACACAACATATACACAAAGGCTCCCTGGCCTCAAAATTAGGTGCACTTAAGATGTTGCGCACGTTATCTTATAATGTGCACACTTCATCATTTTACTTGGCATTACATGCGTGCACTATTCCATGAAAGGTGCATACAAAATGATATCAAACAACTCACCAACTTACATACATTTGTATTTACATTTACAATTGGGTTCATCCTAGGGATATTACAATCCCCTCCCCTTATTTATGTATTGTACTAAGTGCATTATGTAGACATATACAACAAAAATTTCAAAAATCCTCGAAAATATGTGAGTATTCTACCTGCATTGCATCCTCATGCTCCCAAGTAGCATCCTCAGGACCGTACCAAGTCTATTGGGACTTTACAAGCCTTATGGATCGATTTCGGAGTTGTTTTATTTTTTGGTCTAGAATGCATACCAGATGCACTTGGAAAGCGCATTTTTTCTCCACCTGAATCACATTCCAATCAATAACATGATTAGCATCAGGTATATATTTCTTAAGCAATGATACATGGAATGCATTATGAACAGACATAGATTAAAAAAATGCAATCATATAAGCTACTAGAGCAATCCTCTCTAGGATTTCAAACGGTCCATAATAGCAAGTTTCCAACTTTGAACAATTTCCCAACTTCAGGGAACTTTTGTTGGATTTCACTTTCAAAAATACATGGTCTCTCACTTTAAATTCCCTGTGAATTTTTCCCTTATCAGCATAACTTTCTAACTGTCATGGGAAGCCTTTAAATTTTGTTTTATTTTCAACATTTTCTCCTCCATTTTCCTGAGTAAATCTGGTTCAACCACTACTCTATCTGTTGGGTTATCCCAACTGAATGGTGCGTTTCACTTTCTTCCATAAATTGCTTCAAATAGGCTCATCTTTAGAGATGTTTGGTACCCATTGTTATAAGAAAACTCTACTAAGTGTAGGTAGTCTTCCCATTTTGATGGTTTATCCATCACATACATCCTCAACATATCGTCAATCACTTGATTCACCCTCTCTATTTGTCCATCTGATTCTGGATGATAAGTTGTACTAAAATTCAAATTTGTTCCAAATCCATTAAATAATCCCTTCCAAAATTTTGAGGTAAATTTTGGATCTATGTCAAACACAATTGTCTTGGGTATTCCATACAATCAAGAAATTTCTCTCATATAAACATCAACAATGTTGGTTTCCTTGTGAGTAGCTTAACTGGAATAAAATGGGCATCTTTAGTAAGTTTTTCCACCACTACCATGATAGAATGATGTTGTTTGTTTGTTATGGGCAGTTTGGTGATAAAATCCATTCTTACAATTTCCCATTTCTACTTAGGAATGGGTAATCCATTTCTACTTAGGAATGGGTAATGGTTGTAGCAAACCAACTGGGTGTCTATGCTCAACCTTTACCTTTTGACATTCCAAACATTTGGCAATAAAATCAACAACTTCATTCTTCATGCTTAGCCAATAATATTGACTCTTGATAGTTGCAATAGCTTTTTGATAACCTGGGTGCCCAACATAAGGTACATTATGCATTTCTCTCAATATCATATTTTTCAATTCCTGAGAATTTGGTACATAAATTCTTCCCTTGTACATGATAATTTCATCATTATCTAGCTTGTATTCTTTAATTTTCTGTTGTAAATTACCTTGTTTTAAGTTTTCCACTAATTCCTTGTATTGCAAATCTGATTTGGCATCCTCTATAATTTTGTCCTTGAAATATGATTGGTACATCCTAATGGTTGTAGCATGTAATTCATGCACTCTTCTGTTGAGTGCATCAGACATTTTGTTCTCTTTCTCCTTGATATACTTTATATCAAAGTGATATTCGCTGAGAAATTCTAACCATCTTATTTGCCTAGCATTTAGAGTTGGTTGATCAAATAAATATTTCAGACCATTATGGTATGTCATCAACTCAAACCTTTTCCCCATGAGGTAGTGTCTTAATTTCCTCAAGGCATGAACTATGGCTTCCAAATACAAATCATGAGTGGGAGAGTGTCTTTCATGCTCCAAATCAATTAAAATAAAAATGGTTTTGTTGTTGATCATACCTTCCACTTCAATCATATGTGATTGATACTCTACTTGCTCGTTTTCCAGGGTTGCATAGATCCTTGGTACATTTATTCTCATGTCCTCCACTATTTCATCTTGTTGTACATTGTGAGAAATCCTCACTTTTTCACCTTTGTGAGAAACATCTTTGAACATATGATCTCCCTTACAACTCGAACATTTAATAGGTGGTTGTCTTCGCCTTGGACCCCATGTCTCAATAATTTTGGGTTCTCTAGAAGTTGGTTGTCCCTAAGTATTAATTATGAAGAATGGTGGCTTAGTTTCCTTCTTCCTCTGATCCATCTTGAATTTATTTTTGTCTTCCCAATATTTTTGGAAATTTGACCTTGATTTTTTTTTATCATATAGGCATTTAGCTCACCATATGGTCTCCTCCAATGTCTTAGGATCATCATACTGTATTTTTTCACTGATAAATTATGGAAATCCAGTCAAATACCTTTGAATCTTAATTTTCTCATCCTTGATGAAACACGCATACTTTAGCAGTTCTAAAAACCTTCTCGCATATTCATCTATGGTCATACTCCCAAGATTGATCTCAAAGAACTATTTCATTTTCTTGTCATAAAATCTCTTAGTCAAGTATTTCTTCTCAAAATACTTCTTGAATTCCCTCCAAGTAACACTTTTCTCTTTAATGTGTTTCACCTGCACAAGATGATCCCACCACATGGATGTCTTTCCCTTGAGTTGATATATGGAAATTATACCTTCTACATGAGAAGAATCATTATGCAATTGAAAATACTTTCTCATGCCCAACAGCCATGTCTCTGCATCTTCATCCTTCTTGTGATCACCATCAAATGTAGGAGGTTTGATTTTGTTCATTTATCCTCGTAGCTCATCCAACCGAGACCTCTTATGCTTCCTAACAGGGGATGGACTTGAGCTATTTTTTGCTCTCTTATTGAAATGCATTGAGGAGTGACAGTGATGTGTGCTAACACTTCTGGTTCCTCTTTTCTCATCAGGAGACTTGTAACTTCCTGATTTTCTTGAGCCACTCTCCTTATCCAATTTTTTTTCTATTATGTTCAAGCTCTACATTAACTTCATGTTGAAGTCATCTTTCTCCTCCTCGACTCTCATAAGCCTTTCATTATCAGATTTATGGCTCTAGACATCCTTTTGTAAATTTCTAATGGTCTCTACCATATTCATGTTTTCATCCCTTCCTTCTCCATGTCCATTCGAGTTTGTTCCTTCAATGCCCAAATGGACATCCATCTCTCTGATCTCATCTTCTTGGCTTTAAGTCGCCTATGCATATTCCATTCCTCTGGACTCTATGTTGATCCTGATCTGATCTAGTTTTTAACTCTGTAAAATGTGCAACCAACAAATATTTGTCAGGCTAACTATTTCAACAATCTCATGAAAATATGAACCATTTTGGTTCAATAATATATCATAATTATTTATTCTGATTTCCTAGAAAATTTAATGCCCATATCAATTTTCTGGGTGAATATTTATATTCTAATATTCGACACCTTTCAAATGCCTGCTCCCATGCTCAATTCTGAGTCTTGAGAAAAACGTTATGGTTATTTGAAAATTGCCCATTAATTTCTATGTTCATTCTTCAACTTGGCGCAAATCTGCACTATAATTATGCATTTTTTCACCTAATCCATTGGAGGTTTCATAGGATCCCAATTTTGGATAGTTTGTCCAAGTTTCACCTCTTTCTAGTTTTTGGGCTCCTAGTTATAGCCTACTAAAGTTCTAGGCCAAATCATGTTTTTGGTTTGGAATGCTACAGGTACCTTCTTTGCCAAATTAAACATTTTTAACATGCCTAGAAATTTAATTCAGATCTAGGACTATATTCTATGGTTCAATATATTTCCATTGACTTCTTCTGCACCTCAATTTGATTCCAAAGAAGAAATTTATGGCTCTTTGAAGTTAGTTGGGTCTTAAAATTTACCCTCCATTGTTTGTGTTATAGGTTTCTCATAAAAGCTTCGTTTGATGAACATTTTACACCATTAGAAAGATATCTTCGAGCTCTCACATATTTGGCATGCACAACAACACCACAAGGTAAATCATGATTCATGCACCTATAAACATTGTGCATCACTTCTTTGTCACGCCAATAACTGGTTCTTGAACTATTACCTATTGCGCGCAATTTTTGTATTGTGTGCTAATATTCTACGTGCATTTCACTCTACGCATTGCACCATGCCAAATTTTAGTACACCCCCACCATGCACCAATACTCTATGTGCAACATTAAATAAATTGTCGAGCGACAACATATACCCACATCACGCGCTCTGTCAATACTGCGCACATCACACGCACCATTAGTATACGTGCGCACACTGCGTGCACCTTATTATGTGTATGCACACTGCACACAAGTATTACAAATGTGCTACTCAATCTGCACCATTCAATTCTAAATTTACCAAGCACACCCGCATGCCAATATTTTTCTACGCAGCGCGTGCACTGGCACACCAATGTTTTTCCTGCGTGGTGCCAAAATTTATCCCGCGCACTTACACACCAATATTTTTATGTGCGGTGCCCAATTTTAGTGCGACGACATGCACACATTCATTTTTATGGACATCAATTCCTCGTGAATTCCGCTGCAAAAATTGGGGATTTTTCCTCCATTCTTATCATACACATTCTGCAACTATGAAATTTGTTCAATTTCACCCCGATGACACCAGTTCAACCTATGCAAAAACAAATCGTTGCAGTTTCACATTTCTAGAACGAAGTTTTTCCAAACTCAAGTCACGAATTAAAAATTTTAATTACTAATCTTGCTCCAACTATCATGGCTTCACTTGTAACTTCAAATTCGACCAATTCTAGGTCTGAATTTGCTAGAACAAATATTAAATCAAGAATATCTCACCACATGGTTGAAATTCTCAATTTTCCCATAAACTTAACAACACAAATTGGGGATTTTTCCCAATTTCGCACAAATGTTGTTACCTTTTTTTTCATGGACGCTCTATAACTTGAAATTTGACCACTTCGAAATAAATCCTGCATGAAATTTCTCTTCAAATCAAATTGCTCGGCCCATCCAGGCTCATTGTTGAAAACTAAAGCTCTGTTACCATATTGTAACATCCTCGGACACTTAGGCCAGGCCATGCTACTACAGAAAATGTTTTCGTTCTCTGCTCAACATATTGTAACATACCCAACATCAAACTGAGATTTTCCACATAAATGTTTTTCAAACTGCATGCAGTTAAAACATATACACATTGAACTCTTGCGGAAATTTATATATAAAACGTAAACAGATAAAAACATTTTTTAAATGCATGGATCCATACTGAATATCAATAAACATATACATGCAACATATACAGGAAATACCCATAAATATAAAGACAGTTATAACCACACATAGGATAACCCATAAAATTAAACACGTAAATAATAATACAACATGTAAATTTATCACACAATTGACACTTATCTTGGTAAGAATATCACCAACTACGTTCAAACCTTCCACAAACCTCCTATCCTTAGACCACACTGCTCATCACTCTCAACATTGGGTCACCACCAAGATGGGATTAAAGTCCACCCGAGATTCCTATCTGGGCTAATGGTTCATAGACAACAGGAAAGACTTCATCACAGGTGCCAACTCAAAATAACCTCTTACATTCCCTCATTCAACACATGTTTGTCCCACCCCAGGAAGTGTGCCCCTTCTCTGCTCAACAGTCCTTCAGCTGCCCCACTTCCTTTCCGGGATTCAGGAACAGGCAGGACAGGAAGTCTCAGATCCCTGTAGCTGCATTTTAACACCTCCAGGAAATCAATTCACCATCAATTCTCTCACCCACAGAGAAATTTCTCATGGACCTGACAACCTGCCTCTTCAATATCCCACAGGCATGACAAATTGCTTCCTCCTTCTAGCTCCCCAACTAACCAGGTACACAAATAGGTATGGATATGGATACAAGTTTAGGTACAGTGACATACTTGAACCTGTATCCATAGCCATACCTGTTTATGTACCTTGTTAGCTAGGGATCTAGACAGAAGAATCGGGTTGTCAAGCCCGTGGGATATTGAAGAGGCGGTTTGTTAGACTCATGAGAAAATTTCTATCTGGGTGAGAGAATTGTTGGGGAATTGATTTCCTGAAGGTGTTAAACTACAGTTACAGGGCTTTGAGACTTCCTGTCCGGCATGTTGCTAAATCCCAAAAAGCAAGTGGGGCAGCTGAAGGAGTGTTGAGCAGAGAAGTGGCACACTTCCTGGGGTGGGAAAGGCATGTGGGGAATGAGGAACTATAGGATTTTAGTTTGAATTGGCACTTGTGACAAAGTCTTTCTTGTTGTCTATGAACCATTAGCCTAGTTAGGAATCCCTTTACTCAGGTGGAGTTTAGTCCCAGCTCAAGGGTGACCCATTGCTAAGAGTGATGTACAGTGTAGTATAAGGATGGGAGGTTCGTGGAAGGTATGCACACAGTTGGTGATATTCTTACCAAGATAAGTGTTAATTGTGTGATAAATTTACATGATGCATTATTATCTACGTGTTTAATTTTATGGCTTATCCTATGTGTGGTTATAAATTTTATGGGTTATGTTTGGGTGAAAACTTTTTAGTTCGTCATACATCCAAGAAAACACATCTTTGAATTCTTTGAGCAATTTTTTTAAAAGATGTTTTTTCTTGTTCAGAACACCCTTTTCCCAGATTGATATTTTGAGGATAATCTTGCATTTCTAAATTTACAGTTTTGTACAACAATGTGGAACTGTTTGTTTTGCAATTGACTACCCCTCTAAACTTGTCATGTAGGTCATAATTGTTTTCTAATCTAACAACAGATTTGGGGATAGAGTTTACCATCTCGTATGATAATTCTGCAGATCAAGGATTGGATATTACCGTGAAATCTCAAAGGTTTTCATCATGAGTTCTTTCATCGATTACTGCATCTTGGAAGGTGTCTTTCATATGAAAAAAATTGATGATCTGTTGGTCGTCATCAAATACTCGTCAGTTTCTGATGTTTTCAGGAATCGATGGCCTAAATAAAAAATTGACCAAGAATGTGTTAGGGTAAAGACCTTCAGCAGGAAACAACTTAGAAGCAACATTAGCTAATAAATCATCTTCTGAATTACTTGACCTAGGAATGGAATTTATATTGAAAGAAATAAAATTTATTCATTAAACCCCATACCTCAGTTTGGTAATTCTTCAAATGCGGTGATAAATAATGTATTGCATTTCTTACATGTTTGGCTACGATTTCAGAGTCATCGAATACTACTAATTTTTGCACGTCCATATCCTTTGCCTTCGTTAGTCCCTATAAAAGTGCTTCGTATTATGTTGTGTTGTTAGTACATTCAAACTCCAATCGATAGGCAATAAGTGTTTTATTACCTTTCGGATTGATAAGCACACAACCAGCACCTTCTCCCTCCCAGGATTTAGATCCGTCAAAATATAAGGAACAGATTTGTTTGTCATCAGCAATGTTCGGTGTACTTGGAAAATTTGTCGTCTAAGTATATGTTGTTACTTCAGATTGTTGTTCTGGGTTGGTGATAGAGAAAATTTCAGTCATGAAGTTACCAAAAAAAGTATTCATTCCCTTTGTCTCAATCGAATTTCCAGCAGTAGTAAAAGGCTCATTTGGATCGTTTAAATGTGTCATATTATACTTGAGGTAATGTTCTTTGTTTATTCTGATATTGTTTGGCTATCCATTTTCTAGCTGCCACAAATGAGACCAGTCTATAGAAAAATAGCCATGTAACTGTTCTGACCAATCTCTACCAAAAAATAAACCATATACTTTTGGAATGTCAACAACAATAATATCAATTACTTGGTGAACCTTTGGATTGGATGACAATCTTATCAACACATTTTTAAGTTCACTAATGACTTTGATTTCACTCTCGTCCTTCAAGGAGAATATTTCACTCCCAACACGGTTGTCAATAATCTGGTCAATGAAAGGGGTTGGATAATTGTCTTTGAGACAATCTTTGTTGATATCCCTATAATATACAAAAACACGGATTGTACCTTGTTTCTTCGTAATTGGAACCAAATTAGATACCCAATCAGTCAAAGCCACAAGATAAACAAAACCAACTTTAAGAAGTTTTTCAGCTTCAAGTTTAATAGAATCAACTTTACGTGGATGTACTCGATGAAGTCTCTATCGAATGGGTTTAGTTTCCAGGTAAGTCTTAATCTCGTGTACACTAATATCTGGATCAATGCTAGGCATTTCTTCATAACTCGAGGAAAAAACATCATGGAATTATTGGAAGAGAGTTCTATAGATACAGACCTCATCAACAAAACATGAAGCATCGATGTGAACATTTTCCATGACTCCGAGTTTAATCAAAATATCTAAAGGTATGGTGGGTGAAATGATACCCAAGTTCCCTGCATACAAAACATATGGTATTGGTTGAGGATTCGGGGAAAAATTAACAACAGTAGATGGATCTGAAATCCGTTGATAACTCTCTATAGCCTCGGGTTATAGGAAGAGAATAGAATGATGATGCCCATGATCCCATGGGGTGTCTTCCATAGACATGATTGTCATAATCATTTCATCAGTGTGAAAGAATACATGAAATGGATCTGGAGACGTATCTAAGAGAGAATCAGGAGAGGGAGTTGTCGATTGAATAGCTTGATAAGCCAATTCTACCAGACGTAAAGGCATTTTGTCACCGTAACGAAGACGTTCATCAGAGCTAGGTACTATCAAAGGGTCATAAGACTCAAGGATTTCACCAACAATGGTTGATATCATGTTAATTGAGGCAAAAAAAGGAGTAGGAATATCGAGAGGTGAAATGGGGAATGTATCCATTAATTATGAATCTTGTAAAATACCCACACCGACATTCTCATAGCCAGGAGGTGTTTTCGCAATAAAAGGTACGTTACTAGTACGTGAATCGGAATTAAAGAAGGAAAGTTGATCGAAAGTAACAAATTTTTCGTGGTGAGGTAAATGTATCACCTGGAAAAGAGTAGAAACAACTACATGCATGGAATCAATCCAACTATGGCCAAGTAGAAGGTTGTAATCGAGAGGTGAATCAAAGACCTCAACCTCGACAGTAACCATTTTTCCTTCTAACGTAATACATAACGAATGAATAAAACCATAAGTTTTGAATCTTGTACCATTAAATTCTTTAATATTATTGTGTGACTCGGTAAGGGCAAGAGAGCCAATATCCTTCCAACAAGTGATAGACATGATGCAAGTCGAGGCTCCTTCGTCAATAACAGTTCGAAAAATATTCTTATTTTCCACAATAACTTGTATCTGAAACACTAATTGAGGAGGAATCCTTATAATATGATCTTCCAAGTCAAATATTATGATGTTCGTATTAGTAGGATCAATTCCACCAATAGACTTTAACAGTGCATTTCGCTGTGTGGGACAACTTTGAAGGAATTCGAGAGAAGACATCGTAGAAGGTTCCTACGCAAGATATTCTACAATACTGTAGTTTTGAGTAGCACGTGAGTGAGGATTAAACGACGAATTACGAACAAATCCCTTTTGTTAAGGTCCTAACCCGCACATAGGTAGATCAATGTATTCAGATGTAATAAAGGTCAATATTAATAAGGCCTTTCAATAAAATATAGAATAAAGTGAGGATGTAAAGAAGACCTAATAGAAACTCCACTTCTAGGGGATCTTCCTCTAGATGCTTCTCTTAATAGACATATTTGAGTATAAATAAATAGGAGTGGGGGTATGAGAACCCTAGCTTGGAATTATTGTAATAGAGCACTTCTCGATTGGAGGTTGCCCCCCTGAAGAGGAACCCTATGAACGTGCTTTACGAATCAAAGTGCTATTTCTATTGCTGTGTTATATCTCTTTTATTAGTATTATGAACATTATCTTTGGATATTGTTGTTATTACGCCATTTCTAGCATTTTATTTATATTGTGCATACTTTTATATTTCGGTATCTTACCAAATTGGTATCGAACACTTTCCTTAGCAAAATTGGTGAATTATTTTTTTTCCAGGTAGAGGCGGTATTCCAACGTCTTTAAATACAGAATCTGTTATTCTGGCGCATAAAACTACGGTTGAGGATTCATACCTTGTGAGGAAATACAAAATTGGTTCTTAAAAAGCATATATTGTATACCCACTTAGCAGCTGTTGGTACCCAGTGGTAGCGCATTGGACAACACCTATGTATGGATCAGCCTAGATTTCTTGAAGCCCTACTTTGGACCCTGCTCGGCCACCCGGTTGCTACAGTGTCACCCGAGGAACAACACTTTCGGAGAGATACTCTCTAGTACACGGGTGAGTGGAGTATGACTAAGGGTGCAGTCTATCCTCCTTAGTTAGTGCCACGAGATATCCAGTTGAGGCCTCTTGTTGGACCCTGCATTATATCAAAAAGGCACATAACCGCAGGCAAACCCTTTGTCTATAGAACCCTTGAATCACCTAACCCTTGGGAACATAAACATAAACATAAATAAATTAAGCCAAACCCAAGAATCTGTTTCCCGGCATCTATGTTAGGGTTTGCTAAGTAAATACACATTTTCTCTCTACGAAGTTCAGGAATTTGGGGATTTCAGCATTGCAGCATTCTTTAAACAAAGTATGACTGGGAAAAATGGGTTTTGTGGGACATTTGGAACTTGTGTCCTTGTTGGGGTTTGTGTGCACTTATCCATTGTGGCCATGTTTTGTGCAAGGTACCAGGCAGCCCACTCCCACTGGGTTTACTTATATAATGACTGTGCAAGGTGTTTCCCATTTGACCTGGACACTCAGAGACTGACTGGACACAACAACTCCAGATCACTACTCATGCTCCCTTGAATAAATGTAAAGTAAAATAGTAAATCATGGGATGGCGTGAGTCGTCATGGGCAGGCTTGGCAGGATGGCATTCCATCTGCTTAGAACCTGGGACCATAGATGAATATTTCTTGATACACATAAAAAAGGCCAGGAAGAAGGTGAAACTTCTTCCCATTATTTTCAACCACATCACTTTCAGCGGGACATACATACTTCCACGATTGGATGTAACCAAATTTGATATCTCGGACCCCACTAGTTGGGTCACCAAATGGAACATTATTTCTCTCTCTATTACATGACTTGGCCAATCCTCTGGTATGGTGTTCTCCATCCCCTAGATCAGAGCAGCAATGGTGGCGTGGAAAACTTCGTCAAGTATATTGCTTGGACCCAATTTGTGTGGTGACTTTATAAGATGGCATGCAGCACAATCATTTGGGTCAGTGACAATTAGAGCAATCAAACCTGATGAGACTTCATAGCTTCATTTGGGGGCTAGCTTTTAGAGCGGAGGGCATGGTGATGCTTTCTTCGAGGTGTTTTTATTAGTGGCCTCAAAGGAGATTAGGACCCATGCTCATGCCCGACAGCCTCTCACGACTTGGGTGGAACTACCGAAAAGAGATAAAGAAGCACAACAAATTGTTTCCTCTCAAAGCTGTAATCCTTCCTTTATCCCTCGTCTGTGATGGCCCTTTCTCCTCACCCATTTCGTCCAAGTGACCCGGGGTTAGAAATGGTTGAATGCCAACTCAAAGTTCTCTGTTATAATTGTGATGACAAATGTTTCCAGGGCCAAAAATGTAAGAGGGCAAAATATTTTTATAGCATCTGAGGATATTACGGAAGGGATGTTGACACTCTGTGCCGAGGTCACCGAAATCATGACATAAGCCCTCCTAGACCCTCGAGAAGTGAACCCGATCATTTCCCTCAATGCTCTTACGACTTCTCTACCACAGGCCTCAAGTTAATGGTTCATCAAGCACCCGAGGTCATCATTCTTGTTGATAGTGGTAGCACCCACAATTTTATTCATAGCCGCGTACTTAAAGAAACCATTGCACATCCATGATGTGTAGCAATTTCAAATCATGATTTCTAATGGTGGTTCCTGAAATGTGGGGGGTCTCTTGAAAATGTGCATCTCAAAATCAGTGATTACCCTAAAATCCCATATGTTTTCTATTAACATGAGTTCAAGGCATTATGTTGGAGTGCGGTGGCTAAGGACTTTGGGTCCCCATTCTCATGGATTTTTAAGAACTTAACCATACAGATTCAACCAAGGAGGCCACCAATATAAATTTCAAGGCATCCTTGCAGGTTCACTGAGGTCATTAGTTCCCTTTGCATGGAAAAGCTGCTCAAAAGTTCATTACGGTGTCATTTGGCAACTCCGCCATACAAACCCTGAGAGACCCACAAGTGCCCCAAGAGATTACTACAATCTCTCCTTTCTAAACATCAAGCGGTATTTTCCACTCCCAAGGACTCCCCTCCTTTTCCATGGTGTCCATGATCATTCCATTCCCTTGTCCCGGGAAGCCTTCCCACCAATGCTCGTCCATAT
Source organism: Picea sitchensis (assembly GCA_010110895.2). Taxonomy (NCBI): domain Eukaryota; kingdom Viridiplantae; phylum Streptophyta; class Pinopsida; order Pinales; family Pinaceae; genus Picea; species Picea sitchensis. Next base: position 100,005 of record SNQJ01S0081328.1, read on the forward strand.
ATACCCCTTTGCACAAAAAATGAAATTGAAAAATAGTTGAGAATACTTGTCTGACCTTCAATCCATCCCACAAATGCAGGCCCACTTACTCCTCTCCGGTTAAATGTGAGGGCTGGGTTCGCGATGTGTCCTGACTTCGATGCTCTCAACAAACTAACCATCAGGGTGTTTTACATTCACAGTAAAATTTGATGACCTCCTAGATGGTGGTGGCTGATTCTTTGCCAAACTTGATGTTCCTCGGGCTATCTGAGATCACATGTATGAAGGAGGCCGACATTCCCAAGACCACCTTTCTCTCACTCATGAGGGCCACTATGAGTTTTTGGCCATGCCTTGCAAAGGTTTGTGTAATGCCCCCTCCACCTTCCGAGCCTCATAGGGCCATGTGTGCTTTCTCCGTCATTTTGTGGACAGGCGTGTCTCATCATAGAAAACCCTAGGCAGTCATCTTACTCATGTGGATAAGAGTTCTCCACCTACTCTCGGCCTGGCGTTTCTTTGAAGCTTGGTGAGTCAAAATGTTCTTTTGGTGCCTCCAGTAGAATACTTGGGTCCTCGGGTGGGAAAGGATAGGCGTCAGAGTGGACCAGAAAAAGATTGAATCTATGCAAAATTGGGCCTTTTAAAGACTCTCAAAATATTGTGTGTATTTTTGGGCCTCCACGGTGTGCTCATAGGATTAAGTTAAGAACTACCAGGAAGAATTGCAAGACCTCTCCACGACTCTCCTCAAAAGGCTGCTAGCAGGGACTCCATTTTACTCAATCTTTTTCAAACCTTGAGAAACTGACCATGCACTTCCTCGAGTTCACATTGCCTGACTTCAGAACAGCATTGGAATGTGGCATATAGGAAGGAATCATTGTCCTTATGCAAAGGAAGGAATTAAGACCTTTAGTTCACTAGCAAACAGCTGTCACGAAAAGAAAAGTCTGGGGCAAAACCGGTATGAAAAGAAATGTTGGCGATTACATGTAGCCAGTTGAGTTGGCATCCAGGTATATCTTGGGAAATGCTTCCAAATTAAAGATGGAACCATCAAAGCCTCAAGTACTTTTCACCCGGAACAGCGCATTTCCTCCAGAGGGAACAACAAAAATGGGTGACTAAGCTCTTTGGATATGATTATGAGATCATTTTACAAGAAAGGAAAAAGAAGACAATGTAAGTGGCGGATGCCTTGTCCGCGGAAATATGAGAGAGCCAGAAGGATCCCTTTTTTCTCTTTCCTTCATTGTACTAGATTGAAACCAAGGCGTGGCATGGGAGAATGGCTTCAAGATCCCAAAGTTCATATTTGATCCAGTAATTGCAGAACAAGACTCCAGCTCCCCTAGGTTTCTCTTGGCTCCAGGATGAGCTTGATACAAAGGCGGCTTGTATTTAAGTAAACAATCCAAGCTCAAATCCGCGGTACTCTCTAAGCTTCATGATACACCCACAACCTTGGGCATTCAGAGTTCACCAAAACATATGGCCGAGTCAAGCGTTTTTTTTTTTTTTATTTATTTAATTAATGATTTAATTAATGAAGAACATATAATTTTTTTTAGCTAAATGTGATGTGTGTCAGCGCAACAAGGAAGAAACGATGGAAATCTCTAGGCACCCTCAACCACTTCGATTCCCCACACTTTGTTGGAAGGATATCTCTATGGACTTTTATTACAAGCTTACCCAAATGGGGAATAAATCAGTCATAATAGTGGTGGTGGGATATCTTTCAAAGTATGCTCATTTTGCGCTCTTCAACACCCATTTACTTCATCCAAGGTGGCTCAAAATTTTACTGTACCGAGGTCTTGAAGCTTCATGGAATGTTGCATTTTATTGTTTCTGATCGGGACCCAAATTTCACAAGCAATTTTTGGCAAGAGTTGTTTAAACTACAAGGCACAATTGCATCTCAGCTCAACATATCATCCCCAAGCGGGTGAGGTCAAGCGAAGTTTGTCGTAGTGTTTGAAACATATATGAGTTCTTTTTCCTCTGAAAAACAACACTAGTGGGCTCAATGGTTACCCCTCACGAATGGTGTTACAACACTACATACCATCTGACCACTTTCATGACTCCTTTTGAAGCGGTATATGGACAAGAAGCCACCTCTGATTATCTCAGCACTTACGGAATTTTGAAGGTCAGTGATTGACCAAATACTACAGGTCCAAGAGGATATCCTTACATTTATAAAGAGAACTTGGTCATGGCACATAATAGAATGAAGCTGCAAGCAGATCAAGGTCACTCACGAGCGATCATTTGTAGAGGGATCGAGGGTGTTTTGCCAGGGCTGAAACCATAAAGCAAACTTCCCTCAAGGCAGAGCATTGTTAGAAGCTAGCGCCCAAATTTTATGGTCATTAAACAAATTTCCAATTAGTTCTCAAGTGTGTGGGACAAGTCACATAATAGTTAGCTCTGCCCGATTCAGTCAAAGATACATCACATTTTCATGTTTCATGCTTTGAAGAGGTGATTGGACCCAAGTGCCAAGTTCAAGCCAACCTTCTAAAGTTAGCTAAAGAAGGATCCATTTGGCTTTCTACGGCCGGGCAGTTTGGACCAGCATTGAGCATCACCTCGTCAGAGAACCATCAAGGAAGTGCTAGTGCGATTGGAAAGATATGACTCCGGCGGATGCCACTTGGGAACCGGCTACCGATACGGCAGGTTTCACATCTCAAGCCTTGAGACAGGAATGTTTTAGAGTACATGTTAAGGTCCTAACCCACATAGGTAGATCGAAAATGTATTCGAATGTAATAAAGGTCAATATTAATGCAGGCCTTTCAATAAAATAGAATAAAGTGGATGTAAGAGACCTAATGAAGCTTCCGCTTCTAGAAGGATCTTCCTCTAGATGCTTCTCTTAATAGACATATTTAGTATAAATAGGGTCGGTGTATGAGAACCCTAGCTTGGAATTATTGTAACAGTGCTTTCGATTGGAGGTTAGGAGATTATTGTAACAGAGCGCTGCTCGATTGGAGGTTGCCTCGTTGAAGAGGCCTGTGAACATTGCTTTCTGAATCAAAGTGCTATTTCTATTGCTATTGTTATATCTCTTTTCTCTGTATTGTGAAGATTATGCTGGATATTTTATTGTTATTCTGCCATTCCTATCATTTTATTTCTGTTCTGGATATTTTATATATCTGGTATCTTTCACCTTTGGAGGTAGACGAAGAACTGTGTCCAGACTCAGTTGTTTGAGATGAAGAGGATCTTTGGGAGGTGAAGTTTATGGAGGACGTTGAACCAAATGAGGTGGTGAATCATCAACTTTCTCTTTTGAAGCTGAATAATATTTGGCTCGAGTAGTGACTGCAACTTCGTTCTTCTTAGAGTAATAAATACACATAAGTACATAAGATTTGGTAGAGGGGGAATGTTGGTCATGAATGACCAATTGGACCTGCTGCTGAGAAGGAAAAGTTTGTGACAAAACGACGGGTGTAGGAGGTGACCTAGTCCTTTACAGGAACTTAGTAACCTCAACACGTCGTGGACAATATTTCGTATAATGATCCTCACCATAGATTAGAAAAGGATAGAAGGTTTTACGCTTTTCTTTTTCATCAACAGGCTGAGTCTTGGGTTTATTGGATTGTTGATTATTATTGTTTTCCTCATTCTTTCCCTTCCCTTTTATTTTTATTTGTATTTTTACCGGTAGCTGTAGATTGAACCGAATTAACTTCAGAATTTTTACTGGGAGAAGGAGTTGGAGGAGGATTGTTTTCTAAATTAGCAGTATTAGACTTGATATTGGTATGATTAGATTGTTTAGACTAAGTCTCAATGTGGAAAGTGCCAGTCACGCCATCAACAACATGATAAGCTACTGGAGGTGTTGGGGTTTGATTTGTAGATGAATGAGGAGCATCAGGGATCAAGTCATATAGTGTGCCTGTTTGTGAATAAACGAGATCCAAATATTGAGCAAGACTAATCTCCTTCTCTTTAGTGATGACACCACCCTTGGAAACAAAATGGGATATAGGACCAATGAGTGACTTGGTAAACCACTCGGCCAATAGTTGATCAGGAAGGGGAACTTTGATTAAGCGTCTTCTCCCCCTCCTCTAATTCCAAGGTTGATACTGTAATCCAGGGATATACTTCCCATACACTGGGTTATGACCCCACACTTGGGGTTGTCCCCCAACTTGAGGTTGACTTCCAATAGGAATTTAAAAACTAGAAGTAACAGAATGATTTGTGCCTCCAATTTGATTGGAGCTACTTCGGCCAGGATGATTAGGTCCTCCAGGTGAAGGTGGAGGAGGAATGTTAGGCCCCCTGAAGATAACCTAGGGAGGTGTAGGAAAATAACTACTAGCAGCATTATACCCAGGAGGAAAAAAAAGAGTATCCCCTTCAGACGGATTCTGGGCAGGATTAACAATAGACGTATTTAGAGAATGATACCCAGGTGGAAGTAACAGATTTGTTCTAAGAGTTTGTGGTGTTCCAATAGGATCTTGAGTGATTACTGCACTTCCAACAGAAACAAGTGTAGCTTGTGGGACCATGGTAGATATACTGAGTTGGAGAGGAAGGATTGTATGAGAACCAACAAACAATTGGTCTGAGACTGTGACAACATTACTGGTCATGCCAGTAAAATGATTTAAGGGTACTGTGTAGGCAGTAGAATTCATAGGAATATGTGATTCCATAGGTTGATTAGAATTCCTCTAGTGTAGATGACTCATTACTAGTTTTTCAAAAATATATTGTCCTGAAGAAGTTCCCCAAAGAGAATGAATAGGAACAAAAGAGTTAGGATCAAAATTTCCAACAGTATGAATCAGATTTCTAAACGGCTCACTCTGAAAGAGAGGATTTTCTACAACAGACTCTGTGTGAGGTCCAGTAGGTATTCCAATATAATCTTCACCAAAAACATCTCCCAATGAATTTATCGGGAGACAAAGTGGATCTCGTAGCACACTCAATAATGGATTTACGGGAAGTATGGATTCCTCCAATGGAGTAGAACTTCCATTATCAGAGGCTATGTCGTACAATCAACTTTTTTTTATTCATTGTACAATCATTTACTTGTATTTTTAAGTTTTTTATTTGTCTTTAATTATATTTGTTAATAATTCATTTACAAACCCAACTTGTTAATATAACATCTAATTTAGTTTCATTGCTTAACTTTATTTCCTTTCTTTTGATTAGTTGGTTCAATATTAACACCTTATTTTTCTTTTACTCATTCATTAACTTTGTCATGCAACAATTAATACACACAAGTTAACATTAACTTTTCTTTTAACTTTTGTTTAGATTTTATAAATATTTATTTTTCTAATAATTCGTTTAACTTTATTTAGAAAAGAAATAAATATTATCATAGTCAAAAGATAAAAAAATAATATAAATCATAAAACACATAAAGTTAAATATTGAAAAGTACAAAGAAAAGGAATTCATGCATGGGTTTTGGGTTATAGGAGACTCAACCTAGAGTTTAATGTGTTTTCTTGTTGGGGCTATAAACCTAGGGTAACATTCCCATCTCTTCTCGCCTAGCCCCACGGGAGGTCGAAATATTGGTGTTAGGGACTCATTAGTCCATCGACATCAACATAATTTGGCGACCATAATGGGGAGGACCATTCTATGGTTCTTTCCTAGTTTTGTTTTAATTCTTTCAAACTTATATTTATCTTCTCTAAACCTCATTGTCTCAACTGATTGGAAGTTTTTTTAGGGGTTGTCACCATGTTATTTCAACTACTAACCCTGTGAAGATCATTTGCAGGTATGGGATTTTTTAATTTGAGGAAGACTTAAATAATTCCCCATGGTTTGTGCCTAACCCCTTGAATTTTTCTCACTTAGTTAATCCCTTGCCTAAAAACTTCAAGAAACATTTTCCTTTGTTCCTAGGGGATGGATTTGTTACAATGGGAGAACACCTTCATGCATTTTCCAATGCTTGTACAATCCTTGGAGTTACTGATAATGATAACTACATTCTCTTATTTATCAATTCCCTTCAGGGTAATGCTACTTCCTTATTTTCCAACCTACCTGATGAATGGATCTCTACATGCTCTCAACTTCCTTATTGGTTTACATCTACTTTTGGACAATTCGATAACTGTTATGAACATCTTAAGAGGTTTAATCACTTTCATATGGAGGATAATGAAAGAATTCACTCTTTTAATATTAGTTTTATCAAGTTGTATAATTTCATTCCTACGAATCTTCTCCCTACCAACTAGGTTTCCCTTTTAAATTATTAGGATCTTTTACCACCTCGTTATCGATAGCGGTTGGAAGAAAAGAATGTTCAATATTTGGTGATATCTTTAATCACTTTCCTTGATTTTGAGGAGTAACTCCGAAGAATTAAGAACGGATTACGACGATAAGAAGGTTTGAGGATCGTAGATCCATCGGATAATCTACCTCATTCCTTGGATATTTGATGATTCATTTTGATGAGGGAGGAGAGTTATGTCAGGGTTACATGTTGTGACATCTTGGTGGTTAGGGTGACGAGGATTCTAGTGTGGCAACTAGCATGTCCCAAGTAGTTACACATGTCAAATTTTGATTGTGTGGGAAAAGAGTGGGCCCAGTTGGGAATGGATACCTTTAGGTCATCATTCCAAATATCAATCGTTGAGTTTGTGCCACCAATATATCTTTGTCATTTTTTGAAGAAGCGATAGTCAAAGTGGACTGTGATACCTATAATGAATATACTCATACAAGGAGGGACTATGAGGTCCAACAAGAGGTCGATAGGATGATATCCGGATAGCCTTGGGACCCGATAGAACCGATGGTACCGATGAACACGGTCACAAATAAACCATTGTGATCGAATGAATATTCTTATCGAATGATTGTCGTGCATCAATATAGTGTTGTGTGTCTTGGTGGAAAGATATTAGATCTACAGTGGATATTTACTCCAGGTACTGATTGAATGGTTGATGATCGTTGAAGCCATATTGTGTATGATAATGATCGGGGAACAACATGAACGACTAATATTTAAATCAAGAAGAAAATATGATAGTAGTTATGCAGTAATTCTTGTACAAAGGGACGAGTGAAGAGATCACAGGGAAAAAAGAAGGGGTTAGTGTCAAATGTGAAGGAGTGGTGCAACCCGATTTAATGGAGAAACAAAGGATATTGAGCTAACCCCATGGACATATTTTTTGGCTATGTGGAAAAATCCATGAGAGCATGGAGTCTATAAATCACAATTCCCAAATGAGATTCAGGTGGATGTGTGGCTTATAAGTGTAGTGGTGAAGGGGAATTTTTGAAGAGAATATTTGAGGCTCAAAGGTCCGAAGATGCCACAGAATCGAAGAGAAGATGATTTGAATGTCTAAGGGTGATTGGGAGGTGCAAGGTCAAATTAACATCTGAGGTCATGTAGATTTTTGAACTGGCAGAGAGTGTTATGAAAACAGAGATAGAGAAGAAGATTTATACTAGTGAAGGCTTGGAAAAAAAAGATGATTTGATGTTTTTGACAATCTAAGGAGGTTGTTGTTTCCTAAAGGTTGATTCCCACAAACATAACAGTTGTGGGTTGGTCCCTACAGGAATTGTTGAGTTGGTGCTCAACTTAAGAGATCGGTTCCTACAAATATTCTAACTATATGTTGGTGCCTTGGGGAATTATTGAGTTGGTGCTCAGTTGAGGAGATTGGTGCCTACTGCAAGTCGGTTCCTGCAAATATATTAATAGTATGTTGATGCATACATGATTTTATAATGATAAGCTTTGTGGTTTTCTCCCATTTGGGTTTCCACATTAAAATATTTGTGTACTAAGCATTGTATGATTGTGTAAGTTTCTAATTGTTGGAAAAGTAATAAAATAATAAGTATTGTATAGTAAGAAAAGAAAAATAGTCATATATTGATTAANCCCTCTCAGTATAAGTGTGCCAAAAAGGGATTCCTTGAGAAACAAATTGATAGGATGTCCTACTCTATCATATCTCATTTCTTTTTCCATGGGATGATCCTTGGGCCAACAAGAGTGTTCTTCTCCAATATTAGTTAGTTTGAGACCCAAATCCCTAGAACTTGACCTCATTGGGGACATGCATGGAGAAACAACAAAAATAATATTACATTAATACCACTAATATCGATAATGTAGAGAATGAAATTAAGGGAAATATATTAATCAAAACACATAGACATTGTAGAAATAAGTTTAGTAAATTAAAACTCAAATTATATTAATGAAGGCAATAGAAAAAAATATTAAAATGCAAAGCAATAGAAGCTACATAGAATGGTGGTATCTCATATCTTAACAAAGATGTGTTGGCTATGTTCATTCACAAGAAAATAATACAAGAGGAAAGCATTTTCTTTTAATGTAAAGTATAATTCCCTACAATGAAAAAAACCTAAATATGTAAAACCCACATCCTAGGAAATTATGTGGAAAAAGGAATGTCATCCCCATGGAGGCTAGTTGATATGTCAACTTCCTTGGGATGCAACTTTTGAGTACAAACTCCATTTGGGGTGTTTCTTATACGGTTATAAATCTTAATCCATGCTTTATGTGTTTGGAAGGTCACACAATCATTGATAATATTTGATGCATGGCTATGTCAACTACCAAAAATGAAAAGGAAATTCCTAAAAAAAATGACAGAAGTTCAAGACCTCAAGAACAATAGTATAATTGCCAATATTTGGAACAATTCAGAATCAATGGGATAGGTGAATGTCCACCAATATCCATTTGAATCATTACACTGGGAAGGAATTTTTTTCTCACACACTTGTTGTGTGTTTATGATGTGTTTATTTTTTGTGATGGCTCTAGAAGAGTTATATAAAAACTAAAGGAAATTATTCATTTATAATGTATACCTACGGTATTGAAATTAATAGGAAAAAATCGCCCATCACATTTTATTGGGCGGTGGATGAAAATGATAGAAGGTCTATGTAGATATTTCCTTTTTAGATGTTATACTTTTAAGGAAGGTTCAAGTATCTAGGCTTATATTTAAAACAAAATGACTATAGGAAGACAAATTGGGACTATTTGATTGAAAAGGTTGAACAAGGGGCTAAGAACTGGTGTAGTCAGTGGCTTAATTTTGGAGGTAGATTTTAACCTTGGTCAAGCTATTCATGATGGAAGCAATTCTAGTTTACTAGCATTCTATAGATTTCATTCCTAAATGGACCCTAGACTCAATCGAAAAAATGTGGTTTAAGTTTCTTTTTAATCATGAGGTAAATAAGTAAGAAATTTCTTTGGTAAATTTGTAGTCATTGGAAAAACTCATCTACTGCTAGATGTCTAAAATATTTGCAAAAAAACATTGTAGGATGCACATTTTGTGTTGCTAGTTTTGATTAATCTAACAACTATTTATACCTATGTCAGTATATGGAGTTATAATGAATTTATGTTTTTTATGAGACCAAGTGAAATCCTATGGCTTTCCTTTTCTGTGTGTGATGTTTTGAATAAGAAGACTATTGTTTTAAAGTGTTTTTTTTGTCATAAAATTATGATCAATGTTAGCAAATAATATGATTTAATATGATCATTCTCTTTGGATCTTTTGAAGATATATTTTGATTTCTAAATATACTAATATAAAGTAATTTGGTTTAAAAATATTTAGAATGTAATCTTTTTATTTATTAACCAAAAATTGACGATTTCGAGGTTAAAAAAATATACTATTTAAATATACTAAGCTATCATTCTTGATTGCTACTAAGAAAAATCATTGCACCATTAACATCATAACATTGGAAAACTAAGATTTTAACCCATGAGCTCTAGCAAAAACAACCTCATTATCATCATAACCTTCGATTACTAAAATATTATCTTTAAAATGTTTGATAAATCAAGACAATCTCAATAGCCTCAATTATAAATTACATGAATATATTAACATCATTATTTGGATACTAAGTTGGATTTATATGGGAACAAATGACCTTTTACATATTAGAAATGTATATATTAACATGGTAGTGTTGGGAAACTAAAATTTTAACACAAGAATATTCAAATTCATATATTCCAATGTATATATTAACATGTTAGTGTTATGATCTAAAATTGAAGAAGACTTGAAAAACTTGAATAATTATTGCAAGTGAAATGTCATGTGTTTAAATAAAATGGATCAGTTTGCAACACATAAATTAAGGATTACTTAAGCAAATTACACATAGATAGCAGCATAAACATTGAACATAAACACATAAGCACAACAATTGATAAAGGAGTTCACCCCTCTTATGGGCTACATCTCCTGGTCCAGCTTCCAATGGATCATTATTATTAATTGCTCAAAAAGTGCTCAAAAACATGTCTTACAATGCTCAAACTGACAAACCGACTACTCCATTAGCTTCCCAGCGTCCCAAAACCCCTGTCTGGTCTTTTTCGGCACCTCAATCAGTCGAAAAATGAAGAAGTTAGGCCTCCTGGAAGTCTCCCTCTTCAAGCTTGTTGTCTCTGGTTCTACAATTCGCACCCTCCTTGAATGAACCTGGCTCACACGCTCATTTAAGTGCAAAAACCCAGCACCAGGCACAACCGCGCCAACGGTGCAAACTGTAGGACGGTTAAGGGCGCGCCAGCCCCTAACCGCCTCGGCACCTGGGCATATGGCGCATATGACCGCGCGCTAGGAAAACGAGTGGTTAAGTCGTTATTCCCGTTTCAAAACCGTATAACTCCCGTGCGTTTTAATCCACCGGTCATATAACAAAACCACGGGTTATAACCCTGCGCATTTAACCGTTGGTTATGGTTCCAAACCCGCGCGCATATGTTTAATACAATATAACATATGGTATATATGGTATGCAATTACAATTCGCGCACGATTTGGTTTTTACAATGGTCATATGTCATATGGTAAATCCATGGGTCGGGGCTAGGCCCCTGCCCGACCCCCCTCCATTCAATACAATAAACAATGTTAAAATATATTGCAACCATATATAAAACAAGAACCATTCGATGGCCCAGTGGCCGGGTGATTATGCGAAGGCTCTATGCTATGGGGGAGGTCCCGAGGTCGAACCCCGCGGATTCCCATATAAGTTTTGCACAACCATATGAACCAAAAAATGAGTGACACGTGGCACCTCCGGATTGGGCCACGTGTCCTCACAACATTTTCCAGGTACAGGACACGTGTCAACACCCGACTCGCCAACAATCGACCAATCAA
>SNQJ01S0081329.1:21657-35468 GCA_010110895.2 Picea sitchensis
GCGCATAGGATGCACTTGTAGGACACCTTCTGGTTCCACCTGAATCACATTCCAATCGATAACATGATTAGCATCAGGTACATATTTCTTAAGCAATGAAACATGAAACACATTATGTGCATTCACAGATGCAGGTAATGCAAGCATGTATGCAACTGGCCCAACCCTTTCTAGGATCTCAAATGGCCCACAAAATCTTGTTTCCAATTTGGCGCAACTTCCCAACTTCAGGGAACTCCTATTAGTCCTCACTTTCAGGAAAACATGGTCACCCACTTTGAATTATCTATGGGTTTTGTTACTGTCAGCGTAACTTTTCTGCATATCCTGGGCAGGTTTTAGATTCCGTTTAATTTTTATCATTTGATCTTCCATCTCTTTGAGCAGCTCAGGCCCAATCATTGCTCTGTCAACTGGATTATCCCAGCTTACTGGTGTGTTGCACTTTCTTCCATAAAGTGCTTCGAATGGGCTCATCTTCAATGATGTATGATACCCATTATTGTAGGCAAATTCTACTAAATGCAGGTAATCTTCCCAGCTTAATGGTTTATCCATCACATACATTCTCAGTATGTCTTCTATTACTCTGTTCACCCTTTCTACCTGACCATCAGACTCAGGATGATACGTTGTACTAAAGTTCAGATTCATTCTGAATCCCTTGAACAGTCCTTTCCAGAAATTCGAGGTGAATTTCGGGTCCCTATCAGACACAATTGTCTTAGGAATTCCGTGCAAGTGTGCAACTTCTTTTAAAAATATATCAGCAACATCAGCTGCCCTATGGGTGGTTTTCAGTGGAATAAAATGGGCAGCTTTAGTAAGCTTGTCCACCACCACCATGATTGAATCATGCTGCTTGCTTGTTCTAGGTAGTCCGGTGATAAAATCCATTGTTACCACGTCCCATTTCCATTCAGGAATGGGTAAAGGCTACAGCAACCCTGTTGGGTGCCTATGCTCAGCCTTAACCTTCTGGCACTCCATACATCTGGCGATGTATTCAGCGATTTCCTTCTTCAGACCTGGCCAAAAGTAATGGCTTTTGACTGCTGCCACAGTTTTCTAGTATCCGGGATGTCCAGCATAAGCCACGTTATGCATTTCTTTCAGAATTGCTAGCTTCAAATCTCGTACATTTGGTACATACACTCTATTTTTATACAGAAGTAAGCCATCAGTTCCCAAGGTGTAACTTTCCTTGGTCTGTGGTCTCTCACGCTGTTGTAGCTTTGCTACTAAACCTCTGTACTGCAAATCAGCATTTGCAGCTTCCAAAATTCTGTCTTTAATCTCAGTCATGTACATGCTAATGGTTGTAGCATGTAATTCGTGCACTTTTCTATTGAGTGCATCAGCCACCTTATTTTCATTCCCTTTGATATGCTTGATATCAAAGTCATATTCACACAGAAACTCTAGCCATCTGATTTTCCTGACATTTAAAGTCAGTTGATCAAATAAATACTTCAGACTGTTATGGTCTGTTCTCAACTCGAATATTTTTCCCATGAGGTAATGTCTCCATTTCCTCAAGGCGTGGATGATTGTTGCCGGCTCTAAATCATGAGTGGCATAATTCCTCTCATGCTCCTTCAACTTTCAGGACTCGTAACAAACTACAAATCCCTCTTGGCTGAGAACTCCTCCCAATCCCTCCTTACACGCATCGGTGCACACTATGTAATCCTTATTTGGATCTGCAATCTTCAGGATTGGAGCGCTGGTTAGCAGGTGCTTCAATCGCTGGAAGTTGCTCTCACATTCTTCAGTCCACTGGAACTTCTTCTCCTTCCTTTGCAAGGAAGTGATAGAATGAGCTATCCTTGAGAATTCGACTATAAACCTTCTAAAGTAGCCTGTAAGACCCATAAAAGATCTAACTTCCACCACATTCCTTGGCGCTGACCATTCTCGAATGGCCTCAACCTTTTTAGGATCCACAATGATCCCTTCCTTTGATATAATGTGCCCCAAGTAATGAATCCGTCTTTGATAAAATGAGCACTTGCTCAATTTTGTGTACAGCTGGTGTTCTCTCAACACCTGCAGCACCATTCTCAGGTGTTGTTCATGTTCTTCCTCTGTAATGGAATACACCAAGATATCATCCAGGAAGACTATGACAAACTTGTCCAAATAATCTTTGAACACTCCATTCATTAAGCACATGAAATCAACAGGCGCATTGGACAGCCCAAATGGCACCATCGTGAACTCATAATGACCGCACCTTGTTCTAAAGGCGGTCTTGTTGATGTCCTCATAATTTATTCTCATTTGGTGATATCCTGATCGGAGGTCTATTTTTGAAAATATTTTCGCATCCTTCAACTGATCAAAAAGATCATCGATCCTTGGCAGAGGATACTTGTTCTTGACAGTTACCTTATTCAACTGTCGGAAATCAATGCACAACCTCAACGTCCCATCCTTCTTCTTCACAAATAGGACCGCGGAACCCCATGGTGACATGCTAGGGTGAATGTATCCCTTCTTTAGTATCTCTTCGAGCTACAATTGTAACTCTTTCAGCTCTGGCGTACTCATTCTATAAGGAGCCTTCGAAAATGGAGCTGCTCCAGGCATCAAATTTATAGAAAAATTGATGTCCCTCTTCAGAAGTAGTCCAAGTACCTCCTCAAATACGTCCTTCAAATCTTTGAGTACCTCGTGGTCTTCTAGATTCAAGACTACATCTCGGGATGCTTCTTCCACCCGAGCTGCAAATAATTGACATCCTTTCCGGTAACATTTCTTCAACTGCATGGCTGAGATTTCCCTAACAGCCACTACTCTAGGAATTCCTTGGACTGTTACCTGATTTCCCTCTTCGTTCAGACATGTATACCTCTTGTTACGGTAGTCCAGAAGGGCATGTTGTTGGTCCAGCCAGTCCATCCCAATCAAGCAATTGTATGAGCCTAAAGGCAGAATGTTCAATTCAGCCTTAGTGCTTATTCCTTTCATGTCTACTGAACAGGACTTAACCAATTCAATCACCTTCCTTTTGGTTCATGTGGCCAACTTCACTAGACAAGACTTTTCATGTTTGCTTCTTGTTAAATGCATTTCTTAGTTTAATTCTTAGTTGTTGTTTTCTATTTCTTTCCCTAACTCTTTTCCTTATAGCTGTCCTGCTCAGCAGACCCAACTAAGCTTGCAGGCACCTCTATTTTGCTCACTAAGGTGACGGAAGAGGCGCAATAGATTGGTGACTCCACTAGGGAAAGGTATCAATTTCCTACCCCATTTGGGTTTTTCTTGCTCTTATTTTAGTTTGTTTAACTTGCAGGTACACTAACTGGCCTAGGCCGACCTGCCACTCAGCCAATTCCAAGTTGAATTGAGAGAAATCCATCCGGATTTTTCATTCTCGGTCGTGTGTCATATATGCACGGGTTGTTAGCCCCACAGACATGCATCGTGCACACATGCACCTAAATTACAGCTATGTTCTGCGCATGTGCACTCGTTGACTTTTCTCTGTTCACACACATGCGCTCTGTGTGCCTTTGTCTCCACTGAGACCCACACATCTGTGCAAAAATTCACATTGTAAAGTTGTTGAGATGTGGGGAAGGCCATTTGCCTTCTTAAAAATGATTTCAAACATGTGTTAAAGCTGCACCACACTTAGTCCCCTCATCATATAAAGGGGTTAGTCAAAAACACATAGGCACTTAGGAGGTTAAAATCAATTTCCCTTCTTTTGCTTTCATTTTTCGCCACATGGATGGCTTGTTTTGACTCACAAGATAAGTTGGGCATCATTTTTAATCACATTTAACTTACATTGGGACTAGAAGTTGAATAACAATCGCTTAGTATGCTCTTCTCTCGTGCCTCCAAGCGATCTTGAGAATCAGAAAAAGATTGTGAAACGATTTCATCTCCCTTAAGAACATTAAAACCTTTAGGAGAGGACAACAGCCCTTCTTGGGACTCCTCTTAGTTTACTTTTTCAAACACATCTTAATATTGTAGTGGGCCCATACATGCCCACATGCTACAAAGATAGGATAGTGTTTGAATTTTTCTTTCTTAGATCAAATCACTAGGGAAGTTTAAAGTTTTTGTAACGGGCCCATACATACCCACATGATCAATCTAGGATAGTTTCAAAGCTTTTCTTAAATTACATCACAATAGGGAGTTAAAAGGATAGTAATGGACCCACATGTCCACATGCTAGCTTCCTAGGGACTTTTGAATTATGCAAGGTTGTACCAAAGGCACTTAGTTAATTACATAATCAAACACTTGTAAAGACCAAGCGAAGTCCACATGCAACAAGGTGACATCTAATTCACTAAAAATTGGCACATTTTCACTCACACACAAAGGTCACTTATCACTCACATAGCTTCTTCTTGAAACGTGGAGGTCAAAGTAAGTACACCTTATAGTACTAGCGAAAGCACTACACCTTCCTATGTACCTTATGGATCGTTACCACCACATAATTCGTACTTCCCATTTCCTGCACCCCACAACCCATGGCTCCCCCACATCCTCATGCGGGGGTGAATTTTGTTCAACCCTCTGTCGCTCAGCAATACCAAAATTTTGAACAGTTGAATACGGCCAATCCAACCCATCTGTCAAACAATGCCGAGAAGAAAGGATGGAACAGGAATAACAACAACCCAGGTCAAGGCGGGAATCAACAACAACAGCACCAATCCACTGGGGGCAACCAGAACCAGGGGCATCAAAACCCCCAGGGGGGAAATAATAATAAGCGCCAAGGGAGAAATAACAATAATGTTAAAACCAACTTCCCTTATGCCCTTTGTGGTGAGTTCGGCCATTACACTCATCATTTCCCCCAAATCGTTGATTTCAAACGGTTGAAAGACTCTGGTAGTCTTCCCCATCCTCCAACAGCGCCTGCCCCTCAGCAGGCACCACAACAATACATGCAACAACCCCCTCCTGTCGTGCTGCATAATCCTATTCCACATCAAGGTGTGATAAACACCCAATAGGATACACAACATCCTCCACCTCAGGTGGGACAATACCTCAACCCCAACAATCCAGCAAATCGCACAATTCTCCTCACTAGTGAGGAAGAAATCCTTCTGCAAACACGTAATCATTAGTATCATGCCCCCATCGAGTCTCCTCCTATCCCTCCAGAGACAAACCCTACACCGAAGGGACCCCCATTAGTGATTCCTTGCCCTCTCGTCGAACCACCACTTCGCATCCCTCGCATCCCACTGCGCAGGAATGTCCACAACCCATGGGCTAGGGCAGCTCATAACTATAGTTTGGTAGACGACTTAGCACAATCCTCGGCTGCCATGTCAGTGTTGGAGGTCCTCCAGACTTGTCCTACTCAGTGGAAATCATTACTTTCCGCCTTGGGGGCAGTCGACCCCGCAGATACCCGACTCATTACCTTTGATCTTGACAGCGGAGAACCTCGCCTTCCCGCCTTGATTGCTTTTCAAATACCAGTAAAAATACGGAACATCACAGTTCATCGATGTATCATCGATGAAGGTGCATATACATGCATTATGTCCAAAATGGTATGGCAGAATCTTGGTTCCCCCGAACTCATACCCTCTGCCATAACCTTATGAGCTTATGACGGGCGACCATCGTCTCCTGAAGGGCTCTTCCAAAATGTCCCTGTCGAACTTGGGGGCAAGACTATTCTCATCAACATCAAAGTTATTGACGCACCACTCGATTATAATATCCTATTCGGTCGTAGCTACATGTACGTTATGAAGGTAGTGGCATCTTCCGTCTTTCGGACAATGATGTTCCCTCACAATGGGAAGATCATTACTATTGACCAAGTCTCACATTACGAGCCTAATCCATCTGCCAACATCAATAACATTCTTCCTCTCATCCACACAAGCCACGACACATACCCACTCGTCGAGATGGGTCTTGGAATTTTCAAAGATCCATCCTTATTAGGAACATACCATGGAGCACCACCACTCCTTCATCCTTCCAATCAAGTATGCGTCGTATCATCTAACGGAACTCACACAGAGGATACCCTTCCTCCTAATGAGGCTTCTACCGTATCTGACATCCCACTTGTCGCAGCACTCCCCCCTCCAGAACCTCCTACACACTTGTCGACCCCGCCAGTCCACGATTCCACCTCTCCCCAAGGGCATATTCCAGTTTCGGAGACAGTTCCCCAAGACATCACCCAAATTCCCTTCTTTTACCCTCCACCAGGCATCGAAGCTTTTCAGGTAGCCGCAATGCTCACCCTACCTAATATGGTGTTAGCAATCCCAATCTGGTATTTACACCCACCAGAGATGGTCCCTCGACCATCCCTCCCCCCCAAAAAAGAAGGAATCCCCATGACGATTCCCATACTTACTCCCACCACACCCCCACTCACTAACCCCCCTGCCACAGCTGGGGGTAGGAGAAAGAAAAAGGAGCCCACAGCTCCACTTCCTCCACACATCCAACCTCCTTGCGCACTATGTGAGAAAGAGGGACACCAAACCAACAACTTCCCATCTCTACCAGAGTTACAGAATTTGATCCCACTCACTCACACTCCCCCAACACCCGCCACTATGGCTAGTCCTGCCACTACCACCCCCCATTCCAATAGGAAAGGATTGCGGACCAAATTTTCTTGTGCTATATGTTCAGAATATGGCCATTATACCCATCATTGTCTAGCACTGCCATGCTTTCGGCAGACATTAGCCGTAGTACGCCAGAGCTTCCAGAGCAACCCCAGTCCTGCTACATCCTCCTCCACCAATATCACTGACATCCGGTATGTCACCACTTCAGTCAATGAACGTATGAGACGCCCTTGCTCTCTCTACGACTCGTTAGCTCATTTTACATACCAGTGTCCTATGATCCTTGAATATAGGCAATGCCAATTGACCCTGCTTCAACGGCTCGCAGAGTCGATAATTGACATTACCTCGTCACTAGTGATTCTTCATGTCATTTCTCCCGAACCCAAGGCCCTTCCAACGCCTCCATGGTTCTTAGACGACTTATCTGAGGATTCAACCCCCCAATCCCCCCAACTCTCCCGCTCATTCCCCTACAGACATTTTACACCCAACTACCACGAGTACTCCTCAGTACTTCAATACATGGTTTATGTCGAGCGAACCCTCACCATCTCCTAACATTGTTCCCCCTACCTCTTCCACACCAGGGGGCAACCACCCGACCACCGTCATCGATATCACTCCTCATGACCCCTTGTATTCTGATCACTTCCAATGTGACAAAGAAATACTCGAAGAGTTAAACCACCCAGACCTCCCCTGGGATGCGCTACACCACCGCGCACTCTTCTCTCCATAGGAAGCCTCCATGCCTCCTAACCAACGCCCCATTTACGCGGTCGAAACCAAGGATTTTATCCCATTCGGGCCTATCGACTGGTTCAAAAACTCCATTCCTGCCCCTGATGCTTTTGAAGAAGGCAACATGGCCAACATTTCCCCAACCATTAAAATCGGCATTTCCATTAAAAATGGCATCGTCGAGGAAATCATCATTGGAGCTGCTTGCACTCCTCAGGAAATCACCGCATATAAATCCCTATTCCAAGAATATCGGGATATTTTTAACTGGTCATACACAGAAATGCCTGGCCTTGATCCCTCCATCGTCAAACATCGCATCGACACCTAGCCCGACATTACACCAGTTCGTCAAAAGCAACGACCACTACACCCATCCAAAGTTGCAGCCATCAAAGCCGAAATTGACAAATTACGCATTGTCGGGTTCATTTACACTATCGCCTATACCTCATGGGTTTCCAACCCTGTACCCGTTAACCAAAAACAGGGCACTATCCACGTTTGCACATACTTTCGCGATCTCAATCACGCATGTCCCAAAGACAACTTTCCAACGCCTTTCATCGATCAAATTATCGACAATTGCACCGGCCACGAGGCTCTATCCTTTATGGATGGATTCTCTGGTTATAATCAGATTCAAATTCACCTCGCCGATCAGTATAAAACTGCATTCACTACCCCTTAGGGTACTTTTGCATATCGTGTCATGCCTTTCGGCTTAAAGAATGCCGACGCAACTTTCCAGTGGGCTATGACATACATCTTTCACGATCTAGCTCATATTATCCTCGCCTACTTGGACGACCTCACAGCTCGATCCAAGAAACGCACCCACCATCTTGATGATTTACGAATCATCTTTCAACAGTGTCGTCAGTACAACATCCGCTTGAATCCTCTCAAGAGTGTGTTCTGTGTCACCGCAGGGCGCCTCCTCGGCTTTATTGTTTCTCAAAGCGGTATTACCATGGACCCCCTCAAAGTCCAAGCTATCATCGAAATTCCACCTCCCTGGAATTTACGTCAACTTCAGAGCCTACAGAGCAAAGTTAACTTTCTACGATGATTTGTCCCAGACTACGCCATACGCGCACACGATTTCCTTCACTTACTACGTCACGACATCCCATTCCACTGGGACGACCATGCCCAACAGTCATTTGACGATCTTAAAACAACACTCTCGAATGCACCTTTAATTAGTGCACCTGACTACAATCACGACTATATCCTCTATGTATCAGCATCCGCTATATCAGTAGCAGGAGTCCTCGTCCAGCTAGGTGATGACAATCGTGAGCATGTCATTTATTACGTGAGTAAAAACTTCTCAGGGCCACCCTTGAAGTATAAACACGAAGATAAACTTGCTCTTGCAGTCATCCTCGCCGTCTAGAAACTGCGCCACTACATTCTGCTTCGCACAATGAAGGTCGTCGCAGATTCCAACTCTATGCAGTACTTGCTAAATCATCGGCAAGTTAACAACAAATTTGCTCGATGGATCATTATCCTTCAAGATTACGACCTCGAGTTCTCCACACCTAAGAGTAAGAAGGCCCGCATTCTCGTCGAACTTGTCACGGCCCTCCCCTCTGATACAACCATCACCCCCGTTAACACCGACTTTCTCAACGAACATCTCTTTTACATCACTTTGGATGATCATTGGTACGGCGACCTCCTCGTCTACCTTCAAACTCAAAAGTTCGGTAACCACCTTTCACGAGATGATCATCGTTGTATTCGACATCAGGCCCCCCGCTACCTCCTCATCGGAGACATCCTGTACTGACGGGGAGTCGACACAATTCTTCGTCGATGCTTGACTATTGATGAGGCTGATAGAGTCTTAAATGACTGCCACAACGGCACATGTGGGGGGCATCTTTCAGGCATATCATTGCTCAAAATATTATCCGATCCAATTACATTTTGCCTACCTTGTTTCACGATTGCATTCACGCCATGAAACGATGTGAGCAATGTCATCTCTACGCCAATAAAGCCAGAGCTCCCCCCGCTCTTCTTCATCCCGTCATCACTATTGACCCTTTTTGTAAATGGGGCATCGACTTCATGACTTGTAATCCCCCCTCCAACAATGGTCACAAATACATTGTTTTTGTCGTTGATTACTTCACCAAATGGGCAGAAGCTATGCCCACCTTCAACAACACCGCTGACACTGCAGCGCATTTTTTCTTTAACCACGTCATATCCCGCTTTGGAGTACCACTCCAACTCATTTCTGATCATGGGAAACACTCTGAGAATGAGATCTTCGTCGAACTCTCATCTCGGTTAGGATTCTCTCACGAGTTTGCCTCACCATATTACCCTCAGTCTAATGGACAGGTCGAAGCAGTTAACAAAGTCCTCAAGACCATGTTATAGCGCACGATTAATAAACATAAAAGGAATTGGCATCATATGTTATTTTCTGCGCTATGGGCTTACCGTACGGCGGTGAAGACAACTACTGGTTTAATACCATTTCATCTAGTCCATGGGGTTGAGGCCACTCTTCCCATCGAGTGTGAAATTCCCACCTTACGCACCGTAATTGAGCTATTACCCGACATTGCTCCAATGGAGCAGCGCTTGCTGAACTTAGAGTCTCTGGATGAAGATCGTCAATCTTCCTTACAGAACAACGAGGCAGCTAAAAAATGATCCAAGGCTACCTTTGATCGACATGTCAACCTTCGCTCATTTCACGAAGGTGACCTCGTCTTGGCTTACGATATCGCTCATGATACATTTGGCCACGGAAAATTTGATTCACTCTGGCATGGTCCATACATTATCCAACATTGCCTCACCAAAGGCGCATACATCTTGGCCTCCCCCGAAGGCCTCTCTCTCAAAGAACCCGTCAACGGGTTGTATCTCAAGAAATTTTACGCTTAAACGTAGTCATTCTACTTTAGGTTATTTCTTTTATAGCATTTTTAATCTTTTTTCCCTCCTTCACGTCTAAACTATCCTTTATGCTATTGACATATGCTTCCTCCACCCACCTACCACATCGGTTACGCCGACGGCGCCAGCCGTTGGACAAAAAATCTCACTTCGGATGCTTGGGCTCTCTACACCCCCTCACATGAAATGCTCCATTCGAGCGACATATGTTTAGGTTCAGCAACCAACAACCAAGCCGAATACACTGCCACCATTGGCCTCCTGGCTGATGCCCAGCATCATCGTATTCGTCACCTTAGCGTCTTCCTCGACTCTCAACTAGTCGTACTCCAGCTCAACAATGTGTACCACGTCCGTGATCCTTGCCTCTTTCACAAATACCTGCAGGTTAGACTTTTATCTCGACATTTTGATTCCATTACATTTACACATATTCCAAGACAATTGAATCAAATTACGGATAACCTAGCTAATATTGTGTTAGACTAGCATATATCACATCAAGCTACCTCTACACATACATAAACATATAACACAAACTATCATCACATATATAGATTAGACATCATCAATACATTAACAAAACACATGTAAACACCACATAGAACTCAAAAATGTATACTCATGTATATATCGGAAGGTCCACAATGCCATCCAAATGTTTACATACAAAAAATACAACTATCGGCAGGCCAATGAAGCACCTCGATACAAAATGGGCTCACCAGCCTATATACAAACAATATATATACATCAATAGAGCACCACTCATGGTGCCTCTAGAGCACCACTGCCTGCTCCTCCCTCAAGCGGTGGCGGCCCACCACCACCCGCCCCTCCCTTAGGCGGTGGTGGCCCACCCCCTACCTGTCCCTCCTGCCCCGACAGTAGTCGTCCGGTCATCGCAGCACCAGCCACTGCTGCTCATCGTACTATGGGCCGCCATGGCGGTCGAACCCCCACGCACTACTCCAGGATACCCTCTTCCTGGATGCGAGACCATATGTCCTCAGGCACATCTTGTAACACCGCCTCCAGACGATGACGTATGTCCTCAAAATCCACTCAGGCCGCCGCTAAAGGAGCGTGTTATGGCCCAGCACCAAGGTCATCAAACCAACGTCTCCTTGTTGCCCTCTCTAGCTCAGCTGGTCGCACCGCGGCGTCCTCACGTCGACGTCTCTCTCCCCGGGGCAGTCTCTCCAGCTCTTGACGAGCCAACGCTCTCTGCAACTCCACCTCGCGCCCGCGAGGTGCCACATATGCACATACAAACAAACAACATATAGTATCATCATCTATATCATATACATATGGCATGCTATCTCAAAAAAAACAAAAACATACATATCAACATCATCAACATACCTCGGCAGTCAAAAACCTCCCCTGGAGGTAGCACCATGTTCGGATCCTCCCAGAAGTCAACCCCAGCATAGGGGTACTGTAATATCACCTGCGACATCTGCCGCCATACCTACGTCACCTCTGCAGTGAAGAAGTGGCCACCCTCACCCCCACCATGGCGAAGCAACACGGTTGATCACCACCTCAGTCGTGGCCCTCGCACCCCAGGCGCACCCAATAGAATCCTAGGGCGCAACATCGACACCCTCTCCAGAAACCAGGCCACCAGGATGGACCCGAAGGCAAACTCTCCAGTATCCGTGGACCGACAGTGGTCCAGCTGCCCAACCATCCTGGAATGCAGCGTAAGAGCCCAGGCGAAATGCTCGCTAGCCAACACCCTCTCCATCACCATCAACTGGCCACCGTTGATCCGCTGCGTTGTCAGTGAACCATACACTCTCACAATCATCGTTGCTATACAATGATGCGTTAGGGCCTCCATAGCCCCCATACTCACAACTATGACGGACATATAGTTCATCCCCGACCAATATCTCCGGCCCACTGTCGCGAGCGGCGTATCTCTAGGTAGCACCGGCTCTGCCGGTAGGGGCTTTCCCCGAAATGGGAGCCCAGTCAAAAAATACACATCCTCCACCACAATGAAGGGAATCTGCTCTCCCCGCACTATGACGCAGTGCAAGTCCGGACTCCACATCTGGGTGAGAAACTGCAGGAGATACTCCTGCGCCCGTATCAAGGGGCACTCAAAGAACTTCAGCCGCCCACAGGCTACCAAAGTCGCACGTACGCTTGGCTCCTCAATAGCCACGGCGTCTCGCAGCTGGGACCAATACCGCTCTCGCCAACCAATAGGCATCGTGCACACAGCTCACCTACACAACATAAAACCGTCCTAAGTCAACCACATGGACAATTAAAAACATCAAAAAGACACCTGTCAACCTTGCCTCCAAGGCGCGGTTTTTCCACCCACATGCACGCCTGTACACCCCATAGGCGCGCACATATGCGCGCCTGTTTACTACACAGGCGCGCATGTGTGCGCACCTGTTCACTACACAAGCGTGCTCTCAAGCGCGCATGTTCACTACACAAGCATGCTCTCAAGCGCGCATGTTCAACCGACAGGAGCGCACATGTGCGTTCCTGTTCAACCAACAGGGGCACCCATTATCCCCTTATTGGCGCTCGCATGTGCATCTATTCAGTGGGTAGGCGCGCACGTATGCGTGCCTATTACCAAATCGCCCGTGCATGTGGGGCCCACACCCCCTAACTACCCCTGTACGACCCTCCGTACAGCCCCTGTCCAAAAAATGAAACCCTACTTCTATGCAGGATGATCAGACCACTAACCTGACGCTCGCGGATCCTCACTCGGTTGCCTCATACTCCCAGAATCTCACAATCTCCTCTGAATGCTTCTCGTCCAATCACTATAGAAGCAAGTACAAATGAGGTGGCAATGTGGGCCCTACAGCTATATATAGGCCTTTTTGCCAAACTTCCACTCACCATTCCGGGAGCCCACGGTATCCATTTCTCGATGCATCTTCAACCACGGGATCGACATCCCGTCATCTACATCACAACAGTCCCTGGGCCTCTTTTCATCCTAAGCCCCCGGGACGCCATTTTTTTACACTGATCAGGTACGCATACGCATATTCACACTTATCAAATACATGCTCATATATTCGATTATCTTCAAATATTGTTCATGTCAGGTATTTGGTTTTCATGTGTGCAGGTACTTGGTCATCATACATCGACACAACCCCTTCAAGTATATACTCAGCACTGGCATGTAGTCTTTCCCTCTGTATCACACTTACATTTCCAGTCACACCCTCTGACATTTTCCTCTAGGATCCCCATTCCCAACTCTGCAGTACCCACACCTCCATTTGCATCTTCGGTACTGTCACCCGGTAACATTCTTACCCACATGAGTTGTCCCATTCATAGCACCTTTTGTCACTTCTGAAACTCATGTTGTTTTTCAAAACCCTTTAGGGGTGGGAGTCCTGATAGTCTAACATCATGTCGCGGATCAACCACATACTCCTTCTCCTCATTTTGCTAGCTTTCCCAACGGACTCCCAGATTATATCTCCACGGTTCTATGGTCGGGCTGCACCTCCGCAGTAGCATGAACCCTCCATT
>SNQJ01S0081329.1:35478-54257 GCA_010110895.2 Picea sitchensis
GTGAGTGAGAATGTTGTTATTCCGCGTAGTAACACCTACACAGTAGTGAGTGAAAAGTGGTGCTACAAAGACACCAGTTGGCTGATTTCGGTGTTGAAAGACACACCCTAGTCACTGGGAAGATCATGCAGGTCTTCCATCATTCTTCATTGAATCCACAGTGCTCCCATATTCCGGGTATTATCTTTTAGTTTCTTATTTGTATGCCGGCTAAGATCCTTTTTGTCTTTTGATCTAGCCGAGTGTTGTTATTTTATTTAGCCGCAGTTGCTTATTTATATTCCGACTAAGATCCTTTGTATGTTGATCTAGTCAAGTATTTTCAGTTATTTAGCCGCATTCGACCATTTTGTAATCCACAGAGATATCATAATACAAACTTTGCAGTCCTTTGTCATGTTTATTATTTGTATGATCATTTATATGCTGTAAACCTTTGATCCTACACACACATTAGTGGCGTTTCCTAGACTAGCCAAGTCAGGAACATTACAAGAAGCGCTCCCGTACCCACTGTCAGGGAGTGTTGGTGCTCCCTAAGCCTCTTTGGGGGAGTGTTTGAGCGCCCTGTGCACCTTTTTGGGGGAGCACTACCCTTTTCTGAACAAGTTTTGGGTTTGTTGAGACAAATTAGGGAAGAATCCCTCAATTACTGAAGGTGGTTGGATTCGAATAGATGGTCAAGGCATGATCTTAGGGAAGATCCTCAACTGAAGGAGAGTAATCCTCAACTTATCCCAAAGATCTCTCAAGTGGTTGGACCTCTCCAAGGTTATATAAGGAGGCCTTCTCATGGTGAAAGGTACATGAGGAAGAGACTAGAGATTGATACCAAACTTATGATCTTGTAAGTGGTATGAACATAAGAGATTGGAGATGTGACACTTATGATCTCATAAGTGGTATGTCATCAGAGCAATCAGTGTAGATTACTTGAGCAAAGGGGTTGGACAAGGAGAATTGGAAGAAGTTGTTGCACCTTCATCAAAGGATTGTAAGTACTTTTACTTGTTCTCATTAATAATCAATGCTTGGCCTATTTCTTTCAAACTTATGTTTGTTCCATATGAGTTTGTCTGTAGTAGATGGATCTATATTTGAGCTAATATAAATATAGTAGGATGTCCATTGTATCTTTGTTTTTTCTACAGGACCTATCGAGGAGCTCAGGATTGGAGCTCAGCTTGGACTTTGCGAGGACAAACGCCATTAACAAGGTACATATCTTTCTTCTTCCCCTTCGTATATTAGCTTGATTAGATCTAAAAGGATGTCAGTGTCCATGTTAAGCACTTTCCTATCTTGGCCTTAGGAATCTAGAGACCAAGAGGGAATCCACTTGTCCGCAGGGGTATTCACCTACAACAGAAATTGGCGACTCCACTAGGGAGGAGCTCTGATTTTTATTTCCATTCCCATATCTTGTTTTGGCCATTTTCCCACTCATTTTACCCTTTCCATACTGTCTTTTTTATTCTTAGATTTGTTTGATTGCCTCTTTATTTCATCACGATCACCCTGATTGACTGAATTTCTTTAATTTTTTGAGTTTCTGGGTATTTTTCTGAGCTTTTGCAGCAGATCGCTCCCCTACCCTTGTTATCAGAGCACCAACACTCCCTGGTGGTCTTACACAAAGCATTGGAATGCTCTGGTGCCCCTTACACCAGAGCGCTACCCCATTTTCAGTGAAAAACCCTCTAGTTTTTCAATTTCTAGGTTTAGTTTTTGCCTTTTGCATTTGCTCAGGGTCTCATACTCTCGGTCCATATTTGTCATTGGCTTTCAAAACCTTATTTATGAGAATTCATCCTCTTTTGTTTGGGATTTTGACATTTTCTTTCCTTGCCTTGAAGTCAATCTTTGTCTTTGCTGACCTAGAGTTAACTTGTTGTTTTCTTCTCCTTTATTTGACTGAGTGGAAACTTTTGTGAGGAAATCCAAAGGTCTATGAACCTTTCCATTTGATCTTTGAGGTTAATTTTCCAACATTTCTCTTTTGTTTGAGTTTTTTTTTGGTTCTTGTTTGCAAATTTGGTTATCTTCGTCCTTCTTGTCTATTTCACGACGAGAGTGTGTTTTTTTGTTTTATGTGAGGTTTGCTTCTGTTTGTTTAATCCTGAATTCTGATTGACATTTAGAAGTCTTACATCTGATTATCATTCACATATAAGAAAAATGACATATTTTAGTGATTGGTTTGGATATTAGAAGGTATTTATGAAATTTTTAGCATTCCATTGGATTTGATTGAGAAACAACTGTATGAGGACATTGCATATTAGTGTTTGATAGTGAAAACAACTTTTTATCTTTCCCTTTAATAGCCATTCATTGAAAGAAACGACTGCTTATGATTTTCTTGTGCATTTTTGGGAATTGAGTCTTCACACCATCAGTTTCATTATCATACACCCTTTGAGTAAAGAATAGCTGCAAAATGAATGCTGATTAAAACTTATCTAGAACATTTTATTTTTAGGATCTTCCACCAACATTAGACTAGGATTAGCACTTTGGATTAGGCTGTGAGTACAACTCTCCAAAGTTTTTCAAAACAAACATTAGCATCCTCAGATAGGGAGAGTCAAATCCAATTGTCATATAGGCTTTCTGGGATCCCCCTCTCACACAGGGGTTACACACGAGGTCGCATTCGGGTGAATTACGAAGATTATCCCTCCGTGGTTTAACTGTTTGTAGTGGTCGGATCGTATATTGGGGGCCACTTGAGGGTATACCCACGATTATGCGTGGGAGCCTCTCGAGTTGATTTTGGACTTGTTATCCTGTCCATATGTTCGGATCGGAATGTCGACTGTACCCACCTAGGGGCTGACTGCGAGTTGGTGTCCTTAGGTTCCATAATCCTTAGGTACTTACATGAGGTGACGGTGAAGGGAAGTCTCACTGTACCTGGGACAGACATTGGTCAAACTCACTCGGGCTCCTTGGAGGGTAAATCTACAATTACTGCATGGAAGCTTGCACCAAGGTGAAAGTCCATTAAGCAAGTTGCCATTGTAACTGTTCCACCATATCCTAGCCCCTTCTTGACTTGATCACACGACGTTGGATTTCATCACCAACTAGTACGATCATCGAGAGAAGTTTTGTTTGCTTGGTTTTGATTTCTAGATTTTATTAGCGTATGTTGTTTGTTTTTGTTAGTTGGCCCTAGATTTTCAGTGTGTACTGTTATTCTCCAAAATTGAGCATGTAGACGATAAAGGTCTTCGTCGATCACGTAGGATGCAAGGGATGCCTCCGGAAGGCTACTAACCCTTACCTCCTAACCCTTCAGAAGACAACTACCGAGGAGAGGTAGAAAATCAATTTGATGCTAGGAGTGTTGTTGCTCCTCCGTTAGACAACCAAGAAGGTGCTTTGGTTACGGTTGAGAATCCCACTCTTGGCACTACGTCTATGTTGACAATTCCCCTCGAACCACTTTTGCTTCGTTTAGACTCTCTTGGGAACCTCATAGACGAAGAGGTCCCACAGTTACTTGCAAGAGCTTTTACCGACACATATATGGGATCCACAAAACCAACCTTTGGTGATGAGTATAGGACTCTTATTTGTCCTACCACTGCAGTAGATACAAATCCCACAACTGCTCATTTTGTATGGAGGACTTCATCAGGACGCGATCTCTATGAGCATTTTGAATCCTTTTGACAACCCTTTAATCCTCATGACCCTCCTATTGAAAGTGGGCCATCTGGTCAAACTATGAATCACCCCATCGATCAGGTCATTAACCCTATTATTGTGTCAGCACAAGTCTATCCTAATGCTGGACTCATCACCTCTACTCATTCCCAAGGCACTTCAATCCCTACCCCCACTTTTACAAACTTTCACTCTACAACTCCACATGTTCTGCATGATCCTACTGGGACATCTTTTCACCCGAGAATGCAGACCTTTGCCAGCCAAATACAACCGAATGAAGGGAAACCACCATCTAGCAGACCTATCCCTCCTGGAAGACCACCATCCTATGGTGGGCCTACCCTTCCCCGGGGGACAACCGCCTTTTCATGTTCTTCCCGGAGGGTAACCTCCCTTTTCCAGTCATACCCCGATCATTAATCCACCGCTGGTAGGGGGGAAACCTTTGTCTGCTGGAAACCCTTTACAATCCTGGGGAGTATCTTCAGGAGGCACATTTACACAACCCCAAGTTGGGGGGCACTCATATCATAACCCACAAGGAGGATGATCCGGATTTTATGAGCAGAACGAAATGACTACAGATTATTACCAAATGCTTAACAGAGAATAACAGAGATACAATAAAACTGGTTTTCTATTCAATAAGGAAATACGCTGAAACTGTAAAATGCAGTGGAAAACAAGCTTGCTG
The DNA here is from genome assembly GCA_010110895.2 of Picea sitchensis. Taxonomy (NCBI): domain Eukaryota; kingdom Viridiplantae; phylum Streptophyta; class Pinopsida; order Pinales; family Pinaceae; genus Picea; species Picea sitchensis. The sequence continues at coordinate 39,851 of SNQJ01S0081329.1, forward strand.
GAATGATGGCGGCTTATCTCTGAGAAGAGATGTGACAGATGTGCTCATTCGCAAGAAGATCATTACAATGAGGCTCTTAAGGCCTTTTTACAATAAACAGGAGTTTCAAAAACCCTAAACATCCAAAAACCTAACCCTAGGAGATGAAGTGCCAAAAGTCATGTGGGCCCAGTTTGGGTAAGTCAGTACATCAACTTCCCGGGGTCGTAACTTTTGCATACGATCTCCGTTTTAGGCATATGATAGCCCATTGGAAAGATCTATCCGAGGACTACAACAGTTGCACAAAATTTCATGATCAAATTATGTGATTGCAACACACCCCAAAAAACGTCGTTTAGGGCCTCAAAACAACTTCGGAAGTTCAGGACCTGAAAAAGTGCTAAAAATAGTAAATTATCAAAATTGCTAGAAAGTTGTTTTGAGCTAGCTGGGAAAGGTGGGTGGCCACCGATATCCACCTGTATCAGAGGAGTATCAAATCATGTTCCTTCCGGAGCATCTTATGGACAACCTTATCCGGGCATCCCAAACACCACTTGGAGTCCTCAAAGACAACAACCTTATCCTCCCCACGGGTCTAATGTGTATCCGCCTTTGGGATCTACTCCTTACCCTCCTCAAGGGAAAAATGTTTATCCTCCTCATGGGAAAGAAAATCACTCGACTTATAATGCTCATAACCCACTGGGTTATGTGAATGTTTCTAAGCCATCATCAAATCCTGTTTATCCTGGTCAACAACAACCGTATGTAGGAGGACCTACTAGTTACAATTATCCACCTAATCCAGTTTATGGTCCTATTGGTGTTCCTATGCCACACCAGTATCATCCACAAATTAACTGACAACTACCTTTCCTTGCGACTCTGGATCTCCCAGACTTGTCTCGGTTAACCAATGATCCTATTTTTCATTCACCGGTTTGGCCAGTTATTGCAGCTAAACTTCCTTCTGATATTCCGAAATTTGACGAAAAATCTGGAGAATATCCAAATAACCATGTGATGAATTTCCATTTGTGGTGTTCATCCAACTCCCTCATGGATGATTCTATATGTTTGCATCTTTTCCATCGAACACTTATGGGCTCATAAACAAAGTGGTATATTGAACTACCACGTGCTTCTTTTCATGATTTCAACTCCCTTGCCATGTCTTTCAACACGCACTTTCAACTATCTATTCGCTACGAGACGGGTACTGAACTCTTGACCTCCCTTCATCAAACTGACTCCGTGCATATCTCTGACCATATTCATGAGTGGAGACGACGACGAAGGATGATCAAGGTAATCATTCCTGACATATTATTGGCGGAATGGTTTACTAAATCATTTTTACCCCCGATCGCTCGCTATGTCGTTATGGGTGGCGTGGTCACTGAGGAAGAAAACATCGCTCGGGCTCAGTACTTAGATTTGGTTTATTCACAATCTAGTACTTTGTATGATTTTCTTCCAAATGTTTCTCGAGATAATATCGATACATCCAAGCCGTCATCCTCATCTCATGCAGACGGTGTTATCGATTCCGTAAAAAATCAATCTACTTCCTAGTTGACCACACTCTCCTCTACCTCCCCCCAAACTCAGATCTCTAAGGTGAATGCAGTTCAATATTCCCTTCACAACAATCTGGAGGTAAGAAGAAGACAAACAATAAATCAAAAAATACTAATAACAATGAACAACCAAAAAATCAAGCTCAAACACCTGCTACCGAAAATAAACCACAACGGAAACTGAAATTCCCATGTATCATTTGTGGTGACGATCACTACACTCAATATTGTCCACATCGCAATGAAGTGGCCAAACTTTTCCAGGGAAATTCACAACCCGCTGTGCTTACTCAACCTTTTCCACAACAACAATCCATGGTTGCTCAAACCCCCTCTCCTAGGGGCAGTTCTAGCCATCCTCATGATGAGGCCTCGATGAGTGCACATATTTATATGTTTAATGGGATTAATTTGACCACTCACTCTAAGACATATGACACACCAGGTAACCCTGACAAAGGAAAATTCACTAACGGTATCGATACTTTACTAGATCCATCACCATCCTCTGTTAGTCCTCCATCGGTTAATCCTCCGTCTGGACCACTCCAGATTGAGAAACCTACGTTCGACTCTATCTTACGCCCTCCTAAGAGCACTGTTCGTAAATCTACCTTTAATCCTAGTTCATGTGCCACCCAGAACTACAACATTGTTGAAGATTTGGCTCAAGCACCGTGTGTTATGTCTGCGTTAGAAGTTCTACAACACTGTCCCAGTCAACGTAGAATGCTCTTAGCCACTATTGGCACTATTGATCCTGAGTCGCCCAACCATATCATGTTTAACCTGGACAATTATATGTCTCGACTCTCCCACCAACTTGCTTTCCAAGTTGATGTTCTTGTTCACAATCAACAAATCCACCGAACTATTCTAGATGAGCGAGCCTCAACTTGTATCATGTCTTTAGCATGTTGGAAAAGTTTAAAATCACCTGCACTTAACAAATCCCCAATGATGTTATGCGCATTCGATGGGCGAGGTTTTCATCCCCATGGGATTTTACAGTCCCTGCCCATCCAATTGGGTGGCAAAACTGTAACTGTTGATGTCGAGGTGGTCGATGCTCCCCTGGATTACAACTTGTTACTTGGAAGAAGTTGGTTTTATGCTATGACTTCCATTGCCTCGTCGGTCTTTCGATGTGTTATCTCCTAAAATAGCACTGTCTTTTTACCATTTTTTAGGTGATAGGAACAGGTCCAAAAATTCATTTCCAAATTTTTGTAGCTGTGTTAGAAGGTTTGCTATTTGGATACAAACTTGGAAAAAACATCAATTTTGGTATTGGCAATCAAATCTTTAAATCTCAGGTTTCGGTGGTTAGGAGGGGCTAAAAAACTGCTCATTAACCACCGAAAGTCTTGGTTTTCGGTGGTTAAGAGGTGAAAATAAAGGGCCTATTAACCACATAAAATGTTTCTATGCGTAAAAGGAAAAAGCCCGTGCTTTTGCACGAGCCAGATGTCAAATGGGCACAATCATTAAGTTATAACCACCGAAAGTTTATCTAGGTGGTGAGGTATGAAGTTCTTATGGCATCTTATCTGAAGATTTATGCCCTGTTCTCCTTTTAACTACCAATTGTCATTTCATAATTAAGGCCCGACAGAAATCCAGAATTCCATGCATGATTTTCAGATAACATAATTGATTTGTTACATGGGCCTTCATTATCTCCAGTCACGAGGATACATAATCATTATGACTTCATTTGATTTCTGTTTCAATTTCATTAATATTCAATATTGAATCTGAGAGTCATTGTTATGATCCTGTGATTTTCTCATGCAAACTCATACTCAGAAGCCATAATCCCATGATTTGTCAAGGTTGCCAAGTGGAATTCAAGTTCAATTGTTGGTTATTGAGCCATTTGTCATCCAATTCAAAGAAAAATCTGAGTCATTGTGATTCCCACACAAATTAATTCGCCACAGATCCGTTTTTGAAAGTTAAAGCTTTCGGTGGTTAAGAGGCCTAAATTTTGCCCCTCTTAACCACCGAAAGCCTGTAACTGCTAGAATCACCGAGTTTTTGCCCAGATCAGGATTTTTTGAGTTTGAATGGTATGAAACCTCTTCAAATGGACATTTTTTGAATTATCAAGTCAAATCCAATGGCTATTTTTGAGGGATAAGGAAAAGAAGAGGTGTTTCAATCATATTCAGTATCTTTTTCAAAGACAGAAAATCAAGATTTTTGCACACTTCAGCAAATTTGAATTTTATCCTTGGAGGACCAAATCAAACAGCCTTGGAAGGGTAGGCTTTACTTCATCAACACTCTATCACTCTTGAATATCATTAGATATGGATTGACCTCATCTTGAAGGTCTCTTCCTAGTTTTTTGTAAATATTGTTTACTTTTTGTATTTAGAAAATTAGATCCATTAATTTAGGATCTGCAAACTATATTGTAAAGCTATAAAGCTGAAGACAGAAGATGAACAAAAGGGTTCGATTTTGAGTTCTATATGCTACTGTTTTGTATGAAAGACACTTTCTTTAATATATCAGCCTGCAAGCTTCTTTCATTTGTTACTGTCAGACCTTCTTTCATCTTTGTCTATGCTTATGAGTGGAATTAGTTCTTTTTTCTTTGTTTAATGATCCTATGGTAACTGTCATCTTACTTTTGATTGTTAAGCAAGAATCACAAGCATCTTTTGCTAGTTTGTTGATCCATCATACATATGGTTTATGTATGTTTTGGTTAACTGATTAGTTTTCTTATCCATTTGTTATACAAACGTATCTGACAATAGCTCTTGAAGGCCTTGTGTTGCATGAATATAACTAAGACTGTCTTGAGAATACAATCCAGAGGTTAAGATATTCATCTTGATCCAAACCCACACCTATCATTGAGAAAANAGGGTTCGATTTTGAGTTCTATATGCTACTGTTTTGTATGAAAGACACTTTCTTTAATATATCAGCCTGCAAGCTTCTTTCATTTGTTACTGTCAGACCTTCTTTCATCTTTGTCTATGCTTATGAGTGGAATTAGTTCTTTTTTCTTTGTTTAATGATCCTATGGTAACTGTCATCTTACTTTTGATTGTTAAGCAAGAATCACAAGCATCTTTTGCTAGTTTGTTGATCCATCATACATATGGTTTATGTATGTTTTGGTTAACTGATTAGTTTTCTTATCCATTTGTTATACAAACGTATCTGACAATAGCTCTTGAAGGCCTTGTGTTGCATGAATATAACTAAGACTGTCTTGAGAATACAATCCAGAGGTTAAGATATTCATCTTGATCCAAACCCACACCTATCATTGAGAAAATAGTTTCCAAAAAGATTAAGTTACCAAGCATCTTTGACTTACAACCTAGGAGAGTTTCCTGGAGTGATAACACGATGTGTACAATTTCCTCATCAAGGCAAAATTGTCACTGTTGATCAGTTATATTTCTGCACGACCGATGCTCACGCTCCCACTACCAACAATATTCCTTTCTTGGGAGACCACAAGATCACGTATGAAAGAGTTGGTGTTGGATTTCTAAAATATTCTAGCCTTATGGGTACCTTTCCTACACCACTTCCACCGACTACACATCATATTGCCACCGTCGATATGATTTCGACCGCGACTTATCAATCTTTGGAATCATCTGACCCTTGGATTGTACCTAGTCCGTTGGAATTCGATCCACTAGGTGACACCATGCCACTTAGTCTAGCCGAAACATCATACGTTGTTGTCCAATCCACTTCTCCCTCTTTGTATGACCAACATCTATTGGCACCCGACAATTACTCGATGCCATCACGGTTAAGTTCCTTGTCATCTGTGATCGACTACATTTCCCCAATTTTTCCTTCTGATGAATCTATTATGGAAATGTTGAGCATTGACAAGCTACCTCGGGATGATAACCATCATTGATCCTCTTTTCCTCCTCCTCATGAAGAAATTCGGGAAGATATACACTCTATCTCCCCTCCTGATGTTGATTTTCTATTGTCTCCCATGCCTTCAACTTCCGATGATTTGGATCCTGTAGTTGACATGGTGATGTCTTTGGTAGGGCTATTGGAGCCTAATCTCCTTACCCCAGACGAGACCCTCGACATGTGTCCCTTCCAGAGTGATTTTCTTCCATCCAGTGAAGATCTCTTCGAAGCCATGACTGAGTTTTGTCCCTTAACATGGTGTCTTTCCAGAGTGTTATTCTCTTGGAAACCATGATCAATAAGAGGTCACGAGCATAGTTTCTCTTCTTTGTAGCAAGCTTGTTAAAAAATGAAACAAAGGTCATGAGCACAATTTCTCCTCTCTATGGAAAGCTTGTTAAAAAATGAAACATAAGCCTTGAGCATAGTTTTCCTATCTATAGCAAGCTCGTTAAAAAATGAAACAACCATCTGGGGATTGATCCCAAAGCCCTGAGCATAGTTCTTTTCCTGTGTCAAGCTCGTTAAAAAATGAAACATTCACCTCTCTTGAACCTTCATTTCATCCACTCTTATCCTTTTTCTCCATCTAGTAGAGAAATTGGTGACAACCTCAAATTCGACGAATGAATTGAAGCTTGGAGGGCCTGTCTCCATCCTTTGATGATCATTATGGTGTTAAGTCACTAGCTTTCAATCTGGGGGCATACCAAACTTAGTCTTTATTCTTTATCGTGTTCGTAAATACATGAGAATGCAACCGGGTAAACTTTTATCTCTTTTTCGGACCCACATGGATATACGAAAAAGGAGCCCCCTGGAGTCGTCTTTAAGCTCTTTTCAGACTCTCTAAACATGAAAAGATTTCCGAGTGATCTTGCTTCCTTTCCCACTCATTAAAAGGTTTGAAAGGGTGTCTTTCGAGTGATAATTTATATCTTTTTCAGCCTCACGAGACTAACATTACAAAAAAAGGACAACATTGGAGTCGTCTTTAAGTTGTTTTCAGACTCTCTAAATATGAAAAACCACCGAGTTTACCTTCTCTGGACTCGTTAAAAAAATCATACATTGAAGGGCCCATACGGGACCGAACCCTTACTTCTTCCAGTTTGCTAAACAAAGGAAGAGAGACTTACCGAAGGTGAGTCATATCGAGCATGTGTTACCCTCCTCGAGCTCATTAAATTAAAAAGAGATACTCATCTATCTGGATGGGGGAAAATTGAAAGAAGCAAGCCAAGCAGTTTTTGAGAACACTACCAGTAACTCTTACGGTCGCCCTTGAACATGGTACTTTGTCTTTGCACACATTTTAATCCGCTGAACCTCTGCACTGAGCCAATCCTCTGAGTTTCTTTTACTCCTTTGGGTCACTTGATGAAAGTCACAACATCCATTGCATCATCGTGTTTTGGTCCACGTCATGTTTTTGTTGTTGTGCCTCAGTGTTCAAGGGAAGTATCTGCCTCGAGAGTCAGCCATCACAAATATCCTGTTTCAATACCCATGTCAGTCCATGTTCATTTGATCTACCAATTACATCTCCGTGTCAGTTTCGTGTCATTGATGGGAGATACATCAAGGCCCTCCTTCGATGAGTCTATTCCTATTGAATTCAACACATTATCCGGGAGCTAGACTTAGAAACCAGTTAGTACCTTGGGACCTGCATGCCTCAATGGCAGGCCTCCTCGTGTCCGACAGTGGGTTTACATCATTGACCTCTGATCGGATGATTCCATTGATGTTCTACTTCAACTAATCTATTCACATTCATCGGAATGTACTAGAGTACCTTGGGAATCATTGACATCAATGGTGATCTCCCTCGTGCTTGTTAACAGTTTACATCATTGATCGGTAATCAAGTGGTTTCTGCCATGTTTGACATCAGGACATCTATTCACATGGTTAGATTCATACTACATCAGGATCGATAAGAAGACCCTAGGTTGAGTCATCAGTCTTATATGTACTTTTCCCAGGTTGCGAAGGAGTTCTTTTGAACTATGACACATATATTGTTACATAGATCCACTTTGTATTGGTTGTGACTATGTCTTGTCATCTCGTATATCCACTGTGTATTCTTCATGACTACGATTAGTTCAGTTCATAGGAGTATAGATCCACATTGTATCTTCAGTGGCTATACCATTTTGTCAATATAATTATGGATCCGTAGTGTATTTTATGGCAGCCATACGTAAAAAGTCTTTATCACTCAAGCATAGGTATGCATGCCTTGGGTTTGAAACATGTCATAATATTTGTTTGATGGTTGTGTGCAGATTTTTTCGACCTCTCTGCATCCATACCCTTGCTTGAAAAAGTCTACAAAGTACTTCAGTTATCATCATCTTCTAACTTCATACTTTGGGGGGAAATATGTTACACATCAAAATTACTCACTTCAATAGTGTCACAAGTGTCGTCATTACAAGTGTTGTAAGTGTCGCATATTGTCCGCAAGTGTCACATCTTGACTACAAGTGTTGCAAGTGTCACAAACATCATACTGCCAACTTGCCTATGCTGTGCCTCTAGTGACATCACAATGACACTTAAGACACCGCAAAGATTAGTTTTGAAGAAGAGAGATCATTTGACAGGGAGTCCAAACCTTTTTCCACTGAAAGAACCACTAAAAAATTGATTTTGGAGAGGAGCGCTCCCCTACCCACTGTCAGGGAGTGTTGGTGCTCCTTGAGCCTCTTTGGGGGAGTGTTTGAGTGCCATGTCCACCCTTTTGGGGGAGCACTACCCTTTTCTGAACAAGTTTTGGGTTTGTTGAGACAAATCAGGGAAGAATTCCTCAATTCCCGAAGGTGGTTGGATTCGAATAGATGGTCAAGGCATGATCTTAGGGAAGATCCTCAACTGAAGGAGAGTAATCCTCAACTTATCCCAAATATCTCTCAAGTGGTTGGACCTCTCCAAGGTTATATAAGGAGGCCTTCTCATGGTGAAAGGTACATGAGGAAGAGACTAGAGATTGATACCAAACTTATGATCCTGTAAGTGGTATGAACATAAGATATTGGAGATGTGACACTTATGATCTCATAAGTGAGATGTCATCAGAGAAATAAATGTAGATTACTTGAGCAAAGGGGTTGGACAAGGAGAATTGGAAGAAGCTGTTGCACCTTCATCAAAGGATTGTAAGTACTTTTACTTGTTCTCATTAATAATCAATGCTTGGCCTGTTTCTTTCAAAATTATGTTTGTTCCATATGAGTTTGTCTGCAATAGATGGATCTATATTTGAGCTAATATCAGTAGAGTAGGAATTCCATTGTATCTTTGTTTGTTCTACATGACCTATCGAGGAGCTCAGGATTGGAGCTCAGCCTGGGCTTTGCGAGGACAAATGCCATTAACAAGGTACACATCTTTCTTCTTCCCCTTCGTATATTAGCTTGATTAGATCTAAAAGGATGTCAGTGTCCATGTTAATCAATTTTCTATCTTTGCCTTAGGAGTCTAGAGACCAAGATGGAATCCACTTGTCCATAGAGGGATTCACCTACAACAATACCATAAGCGACGATGTTGAATATGTAGTGATGAAGCCATTTTCCTCCACTTTCGTTGATAATACTAGGAGATGGTATAATGGCCTCCCTAGAAAGGGTATTAAAAATTGGGATGCCCTTAAAGAGGCCTTCATGAAAAGGTGGGGTACTAAAGAGGATCCTAACATGAAGTTGTTGCAACTTACTGAAATGAGAAAGAAAGAGAATGAAATTATCAAAGAGTTTGATACCAAGTTTGAAAAGTTGCTTCAACAAATACCTAACGATATTTTCCCTAGAAGAGAACATCTTCTTTTCCTCTATACCAACGCCTTTCCAAGGAATTTTGGGTTCATGCTCAAGGATGATCTCCCAAAGACCCTTGAAGAGGCTCGAGAACTGGCTACAAGGATTGAGGATAATATTTCATATTGTGAGGTTGAACCTTTTTATGCCCCAAGGACCAAGGCTGATAACAAACCAAGAACATTACATAATATCGATCCCACCCATGAAATAAGCTCTCCATGGGCCCAAAATATCGAAGAAGCAATAAATGTCCTCACCCAAAACCAAACCCTGATGATGAATAAGATCACTAATAGAGAGAGACTGCAACAAAAAACCATGATGCCCTATTACAAGGGTCAACATGAAAGGTAGGTCCAAGCATGGAGACCTAGGCCTTCAAATGAACAAATATTCCCTAATACATTAGATCCTACTAATGTTATAGACCAAGAAGAGACTACTTGGTGTTTTCCTTGTGGGGATGCAGATTGGGAACATGAGTAACCGGGGAATAGTGATGGGGGGTCTGACCACATGAATTTCCTTGATAGCCTGGACTCCATCTTCGCTATGTACTCCCAAGAGTATGTCAATATCACATGAGAGCAACTTGAGGAAGGAAATAAATAAGCTGCTAGGAGGGATGGGATGGAAATCTTAGGCCAAATGAATGTGGAATCAAGGGAGAGGCTTACGAAGAAAGAATTGCAAGTGTAGACTAGAAAAAATAATGTGCCCCAAGCTCCTTCTAGTGACCCTATATCTCCTTGGCCAAGGCATCCTCCACCACCTAAATATAACATTCCTCCTAGTTCCACTTTGCTAAGAAATGATGAAATTGACTTGAATCTTGACATAGCTGGGGTCTTGGAAAAGATAAATGTACTTGTCCCCCTAACAAAAATGATTAAGATTCCTTCAATAATAAACAAGGTTGAGAAATTCTTCAAGGTAAAAGGAGAACCTGAAGACCCCCATGTATTGATACAAGAAAATCATTACAGACCATATTATGATCATCCACCTTTTTACATCGCCTTAGAGTTAAATAATAAGTGGTAAACAATTGTATGCTTGACTCTGGGGCATCTGCAAACGTTATGACCTTGGAAGTAATGAGGCAGTTGGGTTTGGAAGTCATGAGGCCTTATGGGAATGTCTATGGGATTTAGTCCAAGCCATTAGTACATATGGTTTGATAGAAAATTTAGAAGTTCACCTTGCAATATATCCCAATATCATCTTTATAATGGACATTGTGGTTGTAGATGTTCCAAATATTTGGGGGATGCTCTTGTCTAGGAAGTGGGTTGTGATATTGGGTGGAACATTACAAATGGACTTATATTATGCTACTATACGCATAGGGGATGAAGCCCATTTCTTTTTTTACAATCAACCAATGACAAGGGACAATGTTCAAGAAATTGAGATTGAGCCTGAAAATGATGGCCCCTTAGAAGACTTCCCTTAGGAGTTCATGGATTCCCCTCCTAACTTTTGCTTGGATTATCTTCCTTTTTCCCAAGAATATGATATTTATGATATAGTATGGCCCAAAAGGAAGACTATCATAAGCAACTGGACAAATATAAGGATAGAGTGGTTGGCTCCATCATGATATTGAAGAACGATGATAAGGAAATGTTAAGTAAAGTTAGCCAAGAAGATACCCTTACAAAAAAGTTGTTAAGGTTTAAGCTATTATTAGAGTTCTTTGCATTTCACTAGATAACAATAGCATAATATAGGATCAATGAGAAATACACAATCACAAGAGACACATCATTTATCCTGGGAAACCCTCATGGGGGAGAAAACCCAACAAAAAATCCTTATTATAGATAACCAATACAATGCCAAGAGATAACTCAAACAAATACAGAAAGTCTTATCCCAAGAATGCACCTTTCTCTCTCTCTCTCTCTCTTCTCCAACTGCAGCTCTGAAACTTGTCCCTCAATGAACAAGTGAGTGTGTGTCTAAGTGAGGCACTAGCCTCCTTATTTATACAATTCTGGCATGTGTGGAAGTGTCTCTTCACTGGCAGGGCCAACTTCTTCTTCTGGGTGGTTATAACCACCTTTAATATATTCTGGGGCCTCTTTAATATATTCTGGGGCTGACTTCTTATTCTTCCTATTACAATTATACTTTAACCAATCCAAAAAAGGGGATTTGGTCTTTTATAATAGCTGACATGATCAATCTGCAATAGGGGATTGATCTAATGAATAATACCACAATAATAATTACAATACACTTTGCAGTTACTTTATTTCAACACTCCCCCTTAACAAGAAGGGTATTATACAACAACATCAGGCGAGAGAAAGGACAACATCATCAACAACATCAGGTGGGTGAGAGGACAACATCATCAATATCATCTTGGAACACGAACTGGCGTATCTATAAATCATTGGAATTTTTTTCTCATCGACATCATCGTCATTCTCAATGGAATGAAATCATCATCTACATCAATATGGATTAGTATAAAACTAATACATCATCATCACAACACGAGGCTTGTCACATCATCACAACACGAGGCTGGTTCATCATCACTTCACGAGGTTGGCACACTACACAACAATTAAGCTGGAATCACAATACTAGACTGGCTTTACGTCACAACCATTATGCTGGAAGCACAGTATTAGGCTAGCTTTACGTCACAACAATTAAGCTGGAAGAACAATACTTGGCTTGTTTTTCATCACAACAATTAAGTTGGAAGCACAATACTCGACTTTCTTTTCGTCACAACAATTAAGCTGGAAGCAAAGTACTAGATTGGCTTTATGTCACAACAATTAAGCTGGAAGCACAGTGCTAGGCATATCTCAACACAACAACTAGACTGGCTTTACGTCACAACGTTTAAGCTGGAAGCACAGTACTAGGCATATCTCAACACAACAACTAGATTGGCTTTACATTACAATGATTAAGCTGGAAGCACAATACTAGGCATATCTCAACACAACAACTAGACTGGATTTACGTCACAACGATTAAGCTGGAAGCATAGTACTAGATATATCTCAACACAACACTACTCCCCCTTTCGAGGGAGGTCCTTTTGGACTATACCAAGATTATCTCGAAAGTGCTCAAAGTTTACACGAGATAGAGGCTTGGTCAATACATCAGCAACCTGCTCATCCGTGCTAACATATTGGAGCTTTATGGCTCCTCTTTGCACCATGTCACATATGTAATGATATCGGATCTCTATGTGCTTCGACTTGTCATGAAATACATGATTCTCTGTCATCTTTATGCAGCTCTAGTTGTCACATAGGATTGTGGTTGCTTCCATCTCTAGGTCAAATAGACCAGTCAATAACTTACGAAGCCATACAACCTCGCAGCTGACAAAACACGCAACAATATATTCTGCTTCCGTTGTACTGAGAGCAATGCTGGATTGCTTCCTACTCTGCCATGAGATCATGGTTGATCTTAAACTGAAACAACATCCTGAAGTGCTCTTCCTATCAGAGACACTTCCAACCTAATCTGAATCAGTGTACCCACTCAGTGTGAAATCATGCTCTCCATCATAGCTGAGACCACAATCTAATGTACCCTTAAGGTACCTCATCACGTGTTTTGCAGCAATTAGGTGAACATGTCTGGGTTCTACTAGAAACTGACCCAAAGTGTTCACGGCAAAACAGATGTCTGGTCTAGTGATCTAAAAATGAAGAAGACTTGTATTCTTGAAAATATTTGCAAGTAAAATTTATGTGTTATAATGCAAATGGATCAACTTTTCAACACAAATTTAATAGGATTTACTCATTCAAGATGCATATAAACAACAACATAATCAATGAACAGAAAACACATAACACAACAAATGATAAAGGAGTTCACCCCTCTCTTGGGCTACATCTCCTGGTCCAGCTTCCAATGGATCATTTGTATTATTTGCTCAAACATGTGCTTTACAATGTTCAAAATTCCAAATAGACTGCTCCAATGGCTTCAAAACGTCCAAAAACCCCTAGCTGGGCTTTTTTGGCACCTCGTTTAGCCAAAAATTGAAGAAGATAGGCTTCCTGGAAGTCCCCCTTCAAACTTGCTATCTCTGCATCTACAAATTGCACCCTTGTTGGCTCAAACTAGCCCACACGCAATTTAAAGCGTAAAAACTTGGCACCGGACGCAACCGCACAAACAGTGCAAACTGTAGGACGGTTACAGGCGCACCTAGCCCCTAACCACCAAGGCCAAGGTCATGTGGCCATGTGACCACGCGCAAACTTCAAATGGGGCTCCGTCCCATAGGCGAATAGTAAAGCAACAAGTGTCGGGTCATTGGTTTTAACAACTGTTTAAACCACATTCAAAAACCAAAATGCGCGCGTGCGCCAACTGGTGTAATGGGGGTCATATGGTATGGTGTATACGACCGCAGGTTGGGGCTAAGCCCCAGCCTAGACCCCCACGCCGACCACACAACAACTTTAATTTAAATTTATTGTAACCCATATATATAACAAGGAATATAGTGGGGCGCGTTGGCAACACATACTATGCAAAGGATTTATATGTGGGTGGAGGTCACGGGGTCGAACCCGGTGGACTCCAATAGAGTTTTAAACAAGCAACCAATAATATGGTGCCACGTGGCAGCCCATGACTGGGCCACATGGCACCGTACAACCAACCGCAATCTGCCACATGTCACAATACCATTCTTCCAACTCTGCCAACTATGCTACTCAGCTCTGCGACGTGTCATACAGACTACCATGTCAGCAGCCGTACGGACTATACAATCAACATCCTTTTTTTTTGCCTGTTTGTCATTTTGAACAGAACGCGATATCTCTCTCTCCCGACGTCCGTTTGAGCCCAAATGAGTTGCGTTGGGTTTGTAATGACGAGCCCTATGCTCTTGTTTGATTTGAAGCGATTCCGAGCACTTTGAATTTTTGAGAAAAAATTGATCCCCTGAATCACACCTCCCCATTGGAAAGCTTTTGGACCTCCAAAAGACTATTTTCAGTCTATCTGAAGATGAGGGTATAGTTCCCTCACTCTTCCAACCTCAATCCACTTGGCTTTGCTTGGATTTGTACCTTTAAGACCAACTCG
>SNQJ01S0081330.1:0-20233 GCA_010110895.2 Picea sitchensis
TTTAGACACTTAGGAGTTAGTTAAGATCTACTTGGTCTAATGTTTCGTTAGGTAAAAGTGTGTTTCTTAGTGTGTTTCTTTAGTATGCATTAGTATGCATTTGTAGTTAGGAAATATGACGGTCACGATATGTTCCCGACATAGAGTGATCCGAAGGTTCATACTCTCCTCGATCTTAATGACCATTGATTCGTGGCTTAACACCTGATTGGTCCATGATCTATATTTAAAGAGCATGGAGGGTCATTTGCTGATGATCGGTTATGATAAACTCTCTTTTAAAATCTCTCTGTAATCTTTTTCTTTTGCATTAATAAACTGCTCCAAGTGGTCGCGTTGGCCAGGGCCGTAGATGTTTCCCCATAGGGGTTTTACCACGTGAAAACATCGATATGTTGATCTTTGATCTAGTTATGTGAGTGGTTACTGAAGGTGTTCGTCCTCTGTTGGAATACCTTTGTTGTCGAACATTTGGAAGCACATAGACTTATTTAGAAATAATGGAGAACTTATTAGTTACGTAGTTTTGATTTAGTTCTTATTTAGGACTTAGATCCTATTTTCTAGTAGTTTGTTCAAACTCCCTAAATCGAATGTATTCCTATATATTCATGTACTTTTGATTATGTTAATCCAATTAATTAAGTGGAATTTCTTTGGTTGTCTCCAGGTGTTGCCTCACCTGAGTGTTAAGTGCCTGAATAGATCTACCAATATACTTCAAAAATAACCTTAATCTCAATAAGAATAAACCAAAACATTCACCATAACATGAACACAAGATGTAGACACAACCCTTGAGGTAGGGTAACACCATATATTAATCCTTATGGAAGGATAACACTCCTCAAGCAATACTTTCTTGTACAAATACAATTGAATAGATCTACCAATATATTTCATAAATAACCTTAATCTCAACAAGAATAAACCAAAACATTCACCATAACATGAACACAAGATGTAGACAAAACCCTTGAGATAGGGTAACACCATATATTAATCCTTATGGAAGGATAACACTCCTCAAGCAATACTTTCTTGTACAAATACGATATTCTTCACCATGTTTCATTACATTGCTTACACTTCGTTACATAGCTCTATCTATCTCCTAGGAACCTTCTAAAGAGCCTTCTCACATTTATTACATCTAACTATCATAGTGGGCCTTATTTAATATAGTGGACCTAGTCCACCTTACATTGAATGACCACATTCTCATATATTGAATGAATTTCACTAATAATACATAACCACATTCCCATTGGGTACCTCCCTAGGTACCCCACATTACCTACCTAGGTATACTACATTGAGAGCAACATGTTTCATTCATTCTATTTTGTCTTTCCATTTTCTAAGTTGGTATCAGAGTCATCTAGTGAGGGGAGGATCAGTTGATTTGTAGTCGTGGCCTTGTAAGGCAGGAGAGACAGACCCTCCAATGCAGGTAGAAGTTGACGGGAGCTGCACCGCAACGCAATTACCCAAAGGTAGAAGGTGGCAGACCATCACACATAACTATAAAGAGGCAGTGTGCTGACCATCGCACTAGATGGGGGGAGACAGAGCGTTGCAGTGCACCTGCTCAGTGGAAGGGGTGCACTGATCAGCGCAGGAACCCAATGGAAGGGGTGCGTTGATTTCAATGACACCGTCTTTCTATCTTTTCCTTGTTCTGGTGCAGGCTTGAGGTGTCGGGAAGTGCGTTGGGGAATTTCTTGGTGATCGATTTGATTCTCTTGCTATGGATCAGATCAAATCAGATTAAATTCGATGGTACGATATACGCAGATAGTTGAGTGTGTCATTTGATTGGAGTAGCAGATAGTGGAATGGATGGCGAATCCACTTGCAAAAACCTATCTCAATGAAGCCATTAAGTTAGATGGCTCAAATTTCATCAATTGGAAATTCAAGATGTAGAACTTGATGGAAGGTTATGGTGTGTGGACGATCACAAAAGGAGATGAAGCGAGACTCGATGCAGCTGCAGGTGCGACAACAACAACGGTCCAAGACTGGGATAAGCGGGAGAACAAAGCGAAGGTACTATTAAGAATGTCTGTGAAAGATAGTATAATTCATCACATTAGGGATGCTAAGACTTCTAATGATACCTCGAAAGCACTTAAAGATTTGTATGAGACTAACAATACAAATCGAATTCTTTTCCTGAAAAGTAAGTTGTTGAGTATTAAAATGCATGTAAATGAATCTATTAGTACTTTTCTTGGACGAATTAAAGAGGTGAAAGACAAGTTGGGAGATATAGGAGAAAAAGTATCCAGTATTGATCTTGTCACAATTACCTTAAGCAGAATGCTAGAAGACTATCAGATGTTTATAACATGTCTTGCAGCGAGAGAGAACGCTCCTACCTTTGAGGAACCGACAGGCATATTATTGCAAGAAGAAGAGAGGCGCATGAATCTGAAGCCTTAGAATCCAGACTTAGCATTATGGACAAAGAAGAGATTCTCTAGAGAGAAACCAGGAGAAGGAAGTAGAGGAGGATGTCCATTTCATAGAAAGTCATCTCCAAAGCTGAATCAAGGTATGCCATCTAACAAAAATGAGCCTAAGTATTTTTATTGTGGTAAGATTGGGCATCTTATTAGAGAATGTCAGAAAAAGAAAAGCGATGAGGCTAGGTATAAACCCAGAAAACATTCAAGTCACTTTGCAAGAGAAACCTCCAATCCTGATCTCAAACTGTTTATTTATATTGATGATATTGATGAAACCCCGAATTTTGATTCAAAGGATCTTAGACTATTTTTGTCTAATGTTGCATTGTCTGCTGAAACTGATGATGTTGATGCATAGTTTGTGGACTCTGGAGCCTCAATTCACATGACATGCAATAAGAAGTGGTATACAAATTTCAAAGAAACACATAATGGTGCCCATATTTATCTTGGAGATGATCGTTCTTATCAGATCAAGGGATATGGAGATATTCCAGTAACATTGCCAAATGGTACTGTCAGACACATTCACAATGTTGTGTATGTGCCGAGGGTAAAGAAAAATTTGATCTTTGTGTCCACAATTACAGATCAGAATATGAAGGTTGAATTCTTCAAGACATATTCCATAGTGAAGAACTTGTTGGATCATTACAAAACTATTGCTATAGGGTTCAAAGTTGGAGGTCTATACAAACTTGATGTTACCAGCAAGAATAATCAAGCATTAACTTCTACAACCATGCCTACAAAAAGTATATGGCACTAGAGGTATGGTCATATTAATTATCATGATTTGTTGTTATTACAAAAACAAAGTATGGTTGAAGTACTCCCTATGTTGAAGAATGAGTATGTTGCTTGTGAAGGTTGTGCATTATAAAAGATGCACATAGATTAATTCCCCTCTAATTCTGATAGGAGAAAGAGAGATGTATTAGAACTTGTGCATACTGATGTTTGTGGACCAATGCATACAAGGTATTTAGGACGTGCTTATTATTTTCTGCTATTTATTGATGCTTGCACAAGATACACATGGGTTTATTTCCTTAGGAGAAAGAGTGATGTTTTTGAATACTTTGAGGAATTCGGAAACATGGTGGAGAAGAAAATAAGAAAGACCATAAAAATCCTTCGTTCAGATCAAGGGGGAGAGTATAGATTGGGGAACTTAATCAAGTATTGCAAAGATCATGGAATAATACATCAATTTATAGTACCCCACACTCCACAACATAATGGAGTTGCAGAAAGGAAAAAAAAAACTCTGGTAGAGTGTGCACGAAGTACGATGAAAGGTAAGAATCTATCAAATGCTTTCTGGGTTGAGGCCATTAGTACTTTTGTTTATTTAAAGAATATAAGTCCAACAAGGTATCATGGTCATAAAACTCCTTTCGAAGACTTGTATGGTTCTAAACCTACAGTTCATAATTTGAGGGTATTTGGGTGTAAGGATTTTGCACATATTCCAAAGGAGAATAGGAAGAAGCTTGATGCTAAATCCATCACATGTATTTTTATAGGGTATTGTTCATAATTTAAAGCATATAAATTGTTTGATCCATCTACTCACAAAGTGTTTGCGAGTAGAGATGTAATTTTCCATGTGCAGGTAGAAGGAAATAATGAAAACAATAGTCATGAGGGATGGCATGTACTTCTTGAAGATGAAGAGGTCAAAGAAGAAAACCACTAGCATCAACAACGATAAAAACAACATGAAGAAGGATTTAGTGACATGGATACATCCAACACTCAGACCTCACCAAGAGGTGAAGAAGGATCTTCACAAAGTGGGGAAGAAGACAATCAATTAAGAAGATCCTCACGATAGGTTCGCCTAGCTGAAAGGTATAAAGACTATGCCCTTATGAGTAGTATTTCAAATGTCATAGAACCCATGACTTTTAATAAAGCTAATGAACATGAAGAGTGGAGAAAAGCAATGGAGGAAGAATATGATTCTATAATGAAAAACAAAACTTGGGAATTGACTGCATTTCCTAAAGATAAAAAGCCTATTGGATGTAAATGGTTATACAAACCTAAATTTAAAGCAGATGGTAGTATAGACAAATACAAAGCTAGAATGGTGGAAAAAGGGTATTCACAAAAGGAGGGTATTGACCATGCAGAAACATTTGCACTTGTAGCTAAACTAAATACTAGAAGATTGTTAATTGCATTAGCTACAAAGTACCATTGGAAGTTTCACTAATTAGATGTAAAATATGCTTTTCTGAATGGTGAGTTAAAGGAGGAGGTTTACCTTACTCAACCAGAGGGGTTTGTGAAATGTGTTCAAGAACATTAAGTGTGCAAATTAAAGAAAGCTTTGTATCGGCTGAAACAGGCACCTAGGTCACGGTATGAAAAGATAGGTTCCTTCTTTCTTCAACAAGGTTTTATGAGGAGAAAAAGTGATCCAAATTTGTATACAAAGTTTGATGAAAAGGAACATGTTGTACTAATTTCCTTATATGTTGATGATTTAATTATTATAGGAAATTCAGAAAAAATTGATTAATGGAATTAAGGAGTAGATGTCACAGGTAATTGAAATGAAAGATCCTGGTGGGTTACATTATTGCCTAGGTCTTGAAGTTTGGAGAAATGCTGGTCAAACTTTTGTTTCTCAGGGTAAATATGTCAGAGAAGTACTTAAGAAGTTTAAAATGGGTCAGTGTAAAGTTTCTTTTGTTCCAATGCAATAGAACATGAAACTTTTTTGTGATGATGGTTCGAAGGAGGTAAATGGTACAATATATAGACAGTTGGTGGGAAGCTTGAATTATCTCACTACAACCAGACCTGACATAGCATATTTTGTTAGTGTGTTAAGTCAGTTTATGGAAAAACCTCTAGAAAACCATTGGAATGTAGCGAAAGGGGTACTCAGGTATCTTAAAGGAACAATTGATTATGGTATTAAATACACTGATTCATTTGATGTTGAGTTGACAGGTTACTCAGATTTAGATTGGGCTAGCAATCCAGATGATCAGAGATCTACCATAGGTTATGCTTTTGGCATAGGATCCGAGATTGTAAAAAACAACCTGCTGTATCTTTATCATCTACTGAGGCAGAATATAAATCTTTGTATGCAACAACTTGTGAAGTTGTTTGGTTGAGAAGACTTCTTCGAGATGTTGGAGAAGAACAAAGGAAAGCTACAATGATCAGAGGTGATAACCAGAGCTCAATCAAGTTGGCGAATAATCCAATTTATCATGCAAGAACAAATCACGTTGATGCTCAATTTCATTTTGTTCGAGAGAAGGTGCAGCCTAATGATGTTGCTCTTATGTATTGTAATACTTGTGAAAATGTTGTTGATATTTTCACTAAGCCTCTTGGGAAGATAAAATTTGAATTGTTTAGGAAAAATTTGAATTGTTTAGGGAGATGTTAGGTGTGGAAGTCAACACTTTATCCATTAAGGAGGAGACTTAGAAATAATGGAGAACTTATTAATTACCTAATCTTGTTTTAGTATTTATTTAGGACTTAGATCCTATTTTCTAGTAGTTTGTTCAAACTCCCTAGACCGAATGTATTCATATGTATTCATGTACTTTTGATTATGTTAATTCAATGAATTGAGTGGCGTTGATGTTGCTCCTCACCTGAGAGCATCAAGTTTCATTCATTCTATTTTGTCTTTCCATTTTCTAAGTGACTTAATCTTTTTAAATATATAATTTTTAGATTTCCATGTAAATAAGAAAAAGTTAGAATTGGTTAAATTCATTCTCTCAATTCAATACAAGTACTATATGTAAATGGTTTATGGTATTAAATTATTAATATTTTACTCCAAATGGGTTTTTCTATTGAGCTCAAAAAATTAGGGAAATAAAGAAGAGAGAATACCTCCTATGTGAGTTTGTACGAATGAATTGATACGAGGCAACTCACTTTCTAAGAAATTCTCCACACTTTTTGACCAAATTCCCCACACGTTTTTTCATGAGAATAGCTACATATTGAAGAATTTCCCACGGTTTTTGATAGTGGAAGACTTCCGACTTTCTTCTCGATGACCACCAGGCACCTACGAGCTCATGCCTTTTATTTTCCCACTTTCTTATCTCTTTGCCCCGATTTCTCTTTCTCTCTATATTCCATTTTTTTCACATTGAATTTTCATAAATTCTACACAGCGTCAGTGTATATTGAAGAATTTCCCCACTCTTTCTTTCTCTCTTTTCCCCCACCACTTCACATGGCAAATTCTAATTTCTGATTTTCTTTCAGTTTTCCAGATTGTTGTAATTCTACACAGTGCTTTATCTGATAACTGTTGTAATTGTATATAGCCACATATCCAAGAATTGGATGTTAAGTCTATATTTATTTTTAATTGAGCACTATTTATGCTCATTTTATTAGCGGAGATAAAACATGATGATGGAAACGTAGGCATAGAAGTTGTTTGGATCCACAATTAATTTATATACAAGACGAATAGTGCCTCTTATTCACATGGAAAAATCTAGATTTGAATTCAGAAACATTTCCTTGTCAAATTGATCACGAAGTTTATTCTGTTAACCAATCCTACGGGACTGTGTTAATTACCAGTTACATTTAGTTTCTTTTTCTGTTATTTAGTTACTGAACCGTCTCACTTCTTTTCAACTATTTGTATGCTTTCGACATGAATAATAATAGTTACAGTGGATTTTATTCACGGACTTGTGTATAGTGGTATCAGAGCCATCGTTGAGTGATTCTTTTAAAACTCCATGTTACAATTATTTTCTGTGTGCTTAGAGAGAGAGCTGCTTTGCAGAGTTGGTCAGAGTGGATAGAATCCAAATTCTGTGCAGAGAAGAGGTTCGTGGAGGTGGAGCCACTAACAATCTTAATCATCATGTTGAAGAAAAAACAACTGAATGTGCTCAGGTATCGAGGCTCGCAATTGCTTACTGACATGACACTACTAGTGTCCTATTGAAGCATCGAATTGAAAATGATTTTACATGAATGTCATGTCAGAGGAAGGGTGTGATTCTGTTACAGTTTGCATTGATGAATGTGCAGAATCAAAGGATTAGAAGCACCAACATTTCTTTACCTCTGCTTCTATATCTATCGTTTTGGGTTTCTTTCTAGACAAGGATCTCTGTCGTTGGGCTTGTGTACGGGAGCCACTGTGAGTAGTTTACAACACCGTTGTTTATCTGCCAAGGTCGAAGGTGTTCTTGTTGTGAGATTTTTTTGATTCTTTGCAAGTGGAATCTCATTTACACAGATTACACATTAGTTTACAATGCATTCATTAATATCGATTGTGGGAGTAGTGCTTTCCGGACAAGAAAATTCTCATTGCATTTATTAAAACCCTATATCCTAGCTATTCGCACTACTTAGAGTCTCTTCAAGCTAGTGGACAGATGAAAGCCATGACTTTTGATACTCTTGTAAACAAAATTGCTGAAAGAGAGAAATCTTTTGGGAAGAAGGAATCTTTTTCCACTTCCACAGTTGAGACTTTGTGTCTTGCACAGAAAGAGTAGAAACCTAGAGGAGAGTCTGCTAGATTTGACAATAGTAATAGAGGTCATGGTAGGAGACCATTTAGAGGCAGGGGGGGTCATTATAATCAAGGAGACAGAGAACAAGATGATAGACAACTAAAACATTTTCAGAATGACAAACAATCTCTTAAGTGCTATAGGTGTGGTAAACTGGGTCATACCTCTTCTCATTGTCGTAGTCCTTGGGAAAGGATTAGTGAGAAGAAAGAGCAACATCCTCCAGACAAAGGAAAACCACCTGAATCTGCCCACTATATTGTTGCACATTGTAATCTTAGTATCAATGAAGTTTTTAGCACTTCTTTTGCTTCTTGGGGAGACACTTGGATTTTAGATACTGGAGCCACTTTCCATATGAGCCTTCAGGAATTGGATCTATTCGACTTCACTTACCAGGACATGATGATTATATTTTGCATGATGTTCTTTACATTCCTCAATTAAAAAGAAATCCAATGTCTCATACATATCAGGAAGCAAGGACATTCTATACATATGTTTGATGGTATAATTGAAATAAGAAAATCATTTGATCAGGTGATTGTTATGACCGGTGTTGAAGAAGACAAACTTTTAAAACTTAAAGGGACATCCTCTTTTCAATCTAATTCAACTCTTTTGGCTCAGCATAGTGATACGTTTTCTTCCAGCTTGTTGTGGCATGCTCGTTTTGGTCATATTAATTATGATAGTATCCGGATTATGAAGCAACAAGGTATTCAAGGGCTTCCTACTATTCCAAGAAAGCTTTCTCCATGTAATGCTTGTATTTTAGGCAAACATTGTAAACAACCTTTTTATGGATCTACTTCCCGAGCTTCCAAGAAGTTAGGTCTCATGCATTCTGATTTATGTGGGCCCATGCCTATTCAATCTGCAAATGGTAATAAATATTTGTTGACTTTTATTGATGACTACACCAGGATGTGTTGGGTTTATTTGTTGAAAGAGCAATCTCAGGTTTTTGCAACTTTTAAGAAACTCAACTTAATATTGGCACTCTACGATCAGATAATGGTGGCGAATACACCTCTAATGCATTTGAAAAGTACTTACATGATAATGGTATTAAACATCAGACCACTATCCCTTATACTCCACAACATAATGGTGTAGCAGAGCGCATGAACATAACTTTGCTTAATATGGTAAGGTCAATGATGTTTTTTCAGAATGTCAAGTTGATGCTTTGTCGAGAAGCAGTACTTTGTGTCGTTTATATTCGCAATCGTTGTCCTTCTACTGCCATCAATAATAAGTCCCCTTATGAATTATGGTATAATCGTCTTCCTGTTGTTCAACATTTCAGAGTTTTTGGTTCTCCATGTTATGCTTTAATTCCTAAACAACAACACGACAAATTGGGTGCAAGAAGTCGCAAATGTCTTTTCTTGGGGTATTCTAATACCTCCAGAGCTTATCGATTGTATGATGAGGAAAACAAGAAATTTGTTGTTTCAAGACATGTTGTTTTTCTCGAATTTGCTAAAGATGCTTCTACTATTGATAGGTAACTCAATCATTTGGATAGATTCTCTTCCAAGAAGTTTTATTATGAATGGGATAATGATCTTCCACATCCTGAAGGGGGGATTCATATTCTAAACCAGTCTGTGGATTTTCCTTCAACAACACCAGAGAATGAGACCAAATCAAAGAATGAAGAAAAAATAGTTGATAGCAATGTTTTTGCTGATAATAATGTTTCTGTAGAAGAACAATTGGTTGATAATAATGTTCTTACTGAGGAAAAATTGGAGGATAATAATCGTCTTGAAGAACCTATTTCAAAGACTCTTGAAACTGAGCAAACATTGCAACAATCAGAGATCAACATGAACCAAGACAATGCCAAAAAGGTATGGTGAATTTGAGTTAAACTTTTCTGTTGTTAATGAACCTACTACTTTTGAAGAAGCCACTAGTTGTGATGAATGGAAAGATGCAATGCAAAAAGAGCATGATGCTCTTATTAAAAATGACACTTGAAGGTTGGTGGATCCTCCTATTGACATCAAACCAATTGGTAGTAAGTGGGTTTATAAAATTAAGTATAAAGCTGATGGTTCTCTTGATAAACACAAAGCAAGACTTGTAGCAAAGGGGTATGCACAAACATAAGGTATTGATTATACATAAACATTTGCTCCTACAATGAAATGGGGCACTATTAGAACTTTATTTTCTCTTGCAACTCAAAAAGGATGGAAAATACATCACATGGATGTAAAAACTGTCTTCTTAAATGGAGATTTAAAAGAAGATGTCTATATGTTGCAGCCAAAGGGTTTTTCTGTTAAAGGAAAAAAACATAAAGTATGCAAATTGATAAAATCATTGTATGGTTTAAAACAAACACCTCGTGCTTGGTATGAAAAGTTAATTGAACATCTTCTCAAGTTGAATTATAAGCATTTCAATCTAGATGATGCAACTTTATTTGTTAAGAAAGTTGGAAGATCAGTTGTATATCTAGTTGTTTATGTAGATGATTTGCTTATCACAAGAAATAATGATGATTATATAGCATCTATTAAAAATGAGTTGCAAAAGGTTTTTGATATGACAGATTTGGGATTACTACATTATTATCTAGGAATCAAAGTAGATCAAAAACCGAAGCACATTTTATTTCTCAGAAGAAATATATTGGAGAACTATTGAGCAAATTTGAGATGAAGGATTGTAATTATGTTTCTACTCCAATGGAGCAGAATCTAAAACTTACTTCAAATGAAGGTAGTGCATTTGAAGATCCAACAAAGTACATATAGCTTGTTGGAAGTTTAATTTATCTTACTATTACTCATCCTGACATAACTTTTGCTGTAGGAATACTTTCCAGGTTTATGCATCAGCCTTGTAAAGGTCATTGGATGGCAGCAAAATGAGTGCTCAAATATTTAAAAGGCACTCAATCATATGGCATCAAATATTCTAAAGTTTTAGACTTCCATCTCATTGGTTATTCAGATTTTGACTTTGACGGAGATAAAGAGCATGGGGTGTCTACTTCAGGTTATTTGATGAATCTTGGATCAGTAGTCATCACTTGGAGATAACGAAAGCAATCAGTTCCTACTGATTCTACAACTGAAGCCGAATATGTTGCAGCAACTCAAGCCACAAAATAAATCATTTGGCTTCGGAAAATTCTTGAAGACTTGCAGGAGTAACAAATGACTTCAACGCCTCTCTTTGTTGACAATACTTCTGCAATACAATTGGCCAAAAATCCGAAATTCCATAATCAAACCAAACATATCAACGCCAAATATCATTTGATTTGACATCATGTTGAGGCCAAAACCATTCATTTGACACATTGTTCTACATCAGAGCAAATTGCAGATATCTTTACTAAAGCATTGGGCCGTGAAAAAATTGAAAAATTCAGGATGCAGCTTGGCATGTCAGATGTCCCTTCCGATTAAGGGGGGAATGTTAACTAATCCTACGGGACTGTGTTAGTTAACAGTTACATTTAGTTTATTTTTCTGTTATTTAGTTACTGAACCGTCTCACTTCTTTTCAACTATTTGTCTGCTTTCAACATGAATAATAATCACTACGGTGGAGTTTATTCACAGGCCTGTGTACATATTCTGAATGGCCTCCAATTCCAAACATAAATTTCTCCCTGAACGCACTTATATATTCCAGTGAGGAGCATAATCCTAAAATTAAATTGATTAGATATCATTAATGGATTCTAGACCTGGATGCAAAATGCTCTTTCCTATGGTGGTGCAATTGGGTATTATTGTATTGTCAATACTCTCAATTGCCTTGGCTGCCCCGGCTGCCCCTGAATCTGATGCACACCTTGCCAGGCCAAACACAGAACGTCACCTTCAAACAATACAGTGGATATATTACCGTTGATGAACAACATGGTAAAGCCTTGTTTTACTACTTTGTGGAGACTGAGAACGATCCCCAGTCCAGGCCATTGGCCTTATGGTTGACTGGAGGTGATGAGATAAATACTTTGCTCTGTTGTTGATTTTCGTAGTTGATTGATATGAATAATTTGTTGTTTTGGGTATGTATATAGTGTTCATACTACATAGTTTACAACATTCCCATATTTTGAATTGGATATGGATATGGAGGAAAATGCAGGGCCTGGATGTTCATCACTTGGGTATGGAGCATGGTCCTTTCAAACAGAGGGGACACAATGGCGAACTATTGTGGACAAATAAATACTCCTGGAATATGGGTAATAGTTCTATTTACTTTATGTTTTTTCTTGAATTGATCAGTATTGCAATTGGCCAATCTGAAGGTTCAAACGTAACTAGATGCGAACTAACTACATCCGTGATTTTATCCATGATCTGTTAAGTTCCTAGAGAGATCGAAAACTTTGAAGCACCTTAATAGATCTGTAGGCTAATGTTCTAATTTACTTGGCCTACCCAAGATGTAAAGAGCCTTGCTTCATTGTCATGGTGGCTTGGGAGGTCCCTTTATAACTTTTTACCATCAAGGTCGTAATTACCATGTGAAATTTTATTGTTTCTAATGTGTCATCTTATTGAAGACAGAAACAAACATGCTATCTCTAGAGGGCCCAATTTGTGTGGGATTTTCTGATTCCAACAGTAGTTCGGACTACCAGTATTATAATGATGCAATGACTGGTATATTGTTTTCCATATTTCTTTTGGATTGCTGCATGGAATATATCCTTAAGATTGATCATGGCGAGTATTGTTTCTGGGCAATATTGAATAAGATTAAAACTGAGCAAGAAGTGCAAAATAATGCAGCTCAAGACAACCTGGCTTTCCTTTTGAATTGGTTTGAGAAATTTCCGGAGTACAGGAGTGTAGACTTTTACATAACAGGGGAGAGTTATGGAGGTATGACCCAGCTTTATCTTTTATCAACATCTATGACTGTGTCCTCTTGTTCTTTTAAGCTGTTTAAGACGATCCATGTTGATTGACATAAACTTGTTGAAGACTAACCATGTTGGTTGATGTAATTTTGCAGGACACTATGCGCCTCAATTAGCAACTCTTGTGCTGAATCACAACAAAAGTCCGAACATCAAGCCCGTTAAACTGAAAGGAATTGCTGTATGTTTCTCGTCTTCCACAATAATTTCGGGATTCTTCCAAAGGTGTAGATTTTGTTTACTTAAAGTTCATGTGATTGTGGCATTCATCAACTACAAAAGGTCAAGCATGACAACCTTCAAAATGAATGTAACTAATGAGAAGGTCAAGGGACCACAAGGAGAAATCAAGTTTCATTTCTATTCGTGTTATTGGCCAATCTCCATTGAACACTGGTTTTGATTTCTATTTTGAGTTGGCTAAGCTCAAGGTACAGCTTGAAATGTAACTCCATTCCATGTTAATTTTGTGATTTCTGTATTGTTATAATTTGCAAGTGTGGAAACACAAATTAACATAAGACAATCAATAAGAATGCAGACAAGAAACACAATAATTTACGTGGTTCACCCAAATGTTGGGCTACTTCCACCAAACATAGGTTTCAGTTGTCTTATAATTCAGATCAAAGAGAGTACAGCAGGCTCAACTCATCTCAGACGTGCTTCCAACCTCTAACTTGGTCGTACCAAGCATAGGTATCAATTGTCTTATTATTCAGATCGAGGAGAGTATAGTAGGCTCAACTCATCTCAGACGTTCTCCAACCTCTAACTTGATCGTATTGGTTACAAACGCCGAATTATAAGATCTGAAATCCTATTCATGGATGAATTTGTTGTCACCGTTTCCAACATGTACCAGGAGTAACAATCTTAATCATTAATTATGAGATGGTTACAAACACCGAATTATAAGATCTGAAATCCTATTCATGGATGAATTTGTTGTCACCGTTTCCAACATGTACCAGGAGTAACAATCTTAATCATTAATTATGAGAATGTTTCGAGTAAAGGGTTATCTCCTCCCCCAAAATCACCCAGGATTTAAGTAGACATTTGTTTTCCATTCGACCTAGTCTAAACGTTATACGTTTTTACCTTTCTTTGAACTTAACTTTTTTAGCCATTATACGTTTTTACATTTCTCTGAACATTTTTAGGAGTTTTACCCAAAATTTAGTAGGAAATTTAGAAAATTTTATATTTCAATGATTGAGATTATATATTCCGGGTGGTTGAGATTATATATTATTTGCCAAATACAAATATATTATTTAAACATTGGCCCAGAATTAATGATAGTTTAAAAAAAAACATTTAGACTCCCCTTTATTCTGATGATAGTTAAAAAAAAAACATTTAGACTCCCCTTTTCAGTTCTATTCATTTATTTTTGGAAATGTGAAGTATTATGTTGTTGAGAGATTGGGCATTTCAGCTTGAAACAACGAGTTCTTGCTCATGGGGTTTTTGTTCTTATCCCTGGAGTCAACTCTAATCTACGTGTTTATCTATTAGGTCTTAATCCTTTTTACTGTTGACACTTACTTTTCCCTTAAAATTGCTTGCAGATGGGCAATCCCTTAGTGGACATAGAGATCAGCATAAACAATGACGAATTCTTTTGGTCACATGGTTTAATCTCAGATGAAACATACCGATTAGCACAGTCTGTGTGCAACAATTCCAGAAGGTGGGTGGAATCTTATGTTCTTAACAATTTGTCTAAGACTTGCCAAAATGTTTTCAGCAAGGTGCAGAGTGAAACTGGAAAAAATATAAATTTGGAGGATGTTACGTTGGGGTTATGTTTAAATGGTGGATGATCCCAGACGACAGGATCTGGAAAACCAAGGAAATTTCAACATAAAGTAAGTCATTTACTCATGATAAAGACGATTTGATGTTGAGACTGATTAATCAATATGTGGTGGAGTTGGTTTCAACCACTGTAGTTGCAATTGCACAGAATTCATGAGGATTGATCTCTGTTGTCGTTGGACATATTGTGTTAAAAATCAATAGAACTAACGATCTCTGTTGTTGTTGGACAGATTGAACATACATTCAATAAGATTGACCCCTGCATAGACTTTAAAATAAACCAATATCTGAACAAGCAAGAGGTGAAGAAGTCACTTCATGCAAACACTAGTCTATATTGGGAAGCCTGCTCTGGGTATGTCTTATAGTATTCATACATTTGTTTGCTTTTGTATTTAGGAATATGCAGTAAGCAATAAAAATGCACATCAAGAATGATACATCGTGGGGCCAAAAGGCAAGTCACAGAGATCCCCCCTCCCTACAGGAGAATTAGCATCTCTGCCTTATGCTACTTAATTTTTATTTTTGAGCTCTAACTATTGAATTTTGATTCACTGCCATGAATAAATTTAGTAATGGCTAACAATAAAATTGGATTTAGGAAACTCCACTATGATCAAAAGAACAGGGGAATCAACGTTATACCAGTTCTCTCTGATCTTCTCAAGGCTGGTCTACGCATTACACTTTACAGGTAAATCATGTCTTTCAAAGCATTATTAGTAATACTATTATGTTCTAGCGTTGGATATACTGAAAAATCAAATGAAATCCACAGTGGAGATCAAGATTCAAAGGTGCCATTTACAGCCACAAGAACCATTGCCAATAACCTGGCCAAGGAGCTTAACCTATATACAATCATTCCGTATGGTCATTGGTATGATAATAAACAGGTGAACTCCCGTCTTTCTTATCTAAGAACTAGTTATATGTATTTATGTAGATAATGCTGATTAAATTTCAAAATTGGGCAGGTGGCAGGATGTACTCAAGCATATGGACATACAGTGAAGGGCAAAAATGAGAGTATTTTGACTTATGCAACTGTCAGGGGTGGAGGACACGAGGTTCCATATACTAATCCATCTGAAGCATTGACTTTGTACAGAGCTTTCATCAGAGCATTGCCTTTGCCTTCTTCATGAGATGGCCTATAGTGCAAAGCCAGATGCACTAGTTCATTACTCTTATAAAAAGAACTGTAGCCTGTAGTGGAATGCCATATGCAGTACTTCATATGTGAATACTGCTTCCTCTCTTCTTTCATGACACGTTGTTCCTTATTCTCCTGCTAGTGCTTCCTTCTGAAAACAATTTTTTTTAAATTGTCTAAACTAGACCTTCATAAGCAAAGCAATAGAGCCCAACTCCTCTAATCCAATGAAAATCAAACCTACTAAAAACTTACTAAAAATCATGCCTTCAAAATAATTGGGGACGAGGATAACCACATTCTCTTAGAATAATAATTAATAATATAATTATTGATTATTAAATAGCATATATAATAAGTAAATGATAATAATAAATAGTTATTGATTATTCAAGGGACACATCATTTCATGGATGGTCACCATATGTTCCCTATATACGGAACACTCATCATTGTAATAATATATTGATCATATCTCATATGAAGAAAAACAACATGGTATCAGAGTAGGACTAGGTTTAACTCCTTCATAGGAGGGCCCAGTAAAATGACAGAAGAGCGTGTGAGTAAGACATTCTATGTGGGATCGAATCCGCATGTCAAGCATGTGCTAACCGTGTGGCATAAAACTGAGTGGAGCTGTCTATTCAACGTGAAGTCTGGAGTGTTGTAGACTGGTGCTAACTGTGTGAAGTGTTTACCAAAGAGATCACGTGGAGAGGAGAGGATGGTAACAACGTTGGAGCCATGCAAGTGCATACCCATGAGGAGACAACCCTGCGTGTACAGACCTGCATAGAATGAGATCTGCGTCAATAAAGTTCTTTCTGCACTAAACCAAACTTTCAACTGAAGGTGAAAAACATTAGAAGGTTTGGAGTAGCGATATGCTATTGACGCGTTGATCAGAGAAGTCGTCCACAAGAAACTGATTCTTCCAGGCTACAAAAATTAAGAAGAGGCATGATTGCAAGATGCCATGGAGGCATGACAGTCTTTTATGTGTGAATAGAGATGCCAGCGAATGGAGAACACTCACCCAACCATTTATCAAGTAATTGTGCTCGGTTCTGGTTAAAGATGGTAGTATCTTGGTTTGAGACAAGTCGAGTCAAGTTGACGACGCAAGAAGACATTTGTAGAGGAGATGGGTCCTCAATTCTAGTCATTCGACAGAACTGACTACCATTAGCGTGAGAAATTTGGTGTTCAATTTATGTATAATCCATGGAGACACCAATAATCCATGGAGATGCCAAGTCTTCTGATATTTTGCTGGCATATATAAGTACAATGTACAATGTTGTTGGCATATATAACAGATCCACATGAATATCTACTACACAAGTGACGATGCTAAGATGTTAGATCGCAGATGATCACTAGAATGTCCACCCTTGTTAAGAGAGAGGTGTGGTGCTTTCTCTCCTCTAGCCCACTAACCCCTATGGACAAGGGTTTCCTAATTAGTCATGTGAGGTGACTGGGGGAGTAATGCTCAGTTGGGTACAAGTATTGCCTAAGCCATGTGAGGTGGCTAGGTGTGAATAAGACTTGTAGCTTAGCCTTGCCTATGCCATGTGAGGTGGCTAGGTGTGAATGAGGCTATGGTCGTAGTCTTGCCTATGCCATGCGAGGTGGCTAGGTGTGAATAAGACTACCGAGAGAGGAGAAACATCACAACATGGTCATGGAGACTATGGAAGTGGTTGTGTACCACTGGACAACATGCTAGTAGCTATGTGCTACTAGTGGATTTCTACTTAGTTGTGAGACTATGGCAGTGGTTGTGTAACACTCGACAATAGTTGTGTACTACTATGACATGGAAAGAGTTGTGTACTATTGGACGACATTGCAGTAGTTGTGTGCTACTAGTTGATTGCAGCATAGTCATAAAGAATGTGGCAGATGATTTAAGCTACCAATGGCATGGTAGTAGCAGTATGCTACTAGTTGATTGCAGAGTAATAAGTGGATTACTAGATGAAGGAACCAAGACATTGGTTTCACGAGGAAACCTCGATATGTCTTGGGGGACATTGGTTCCATGAGGGAACCTCGATGTGACCTAGAGATGTTTGAGGTAGGGATCTAGAGGGAGTACACCGTTTCTCACAACCCTCAACAAAATGGGGTCGCAGAGAGGAAGAACAGATCTATTGTTGAGACAGTCAAGGCGATGATTCATGATCAACATTTACCTATGTTTCCGTGGGCAGAGGCATCCATGAACGTAGTGTATGTTTAGAACATAAGTCCTTGAGGAACATGATTCTCGAGGAGGCCTTCACCAGAGTGAAGCATGAGGTTGGACACTTCAGGATATTTGGGTGTTCAGTAAACATTCATGTACCCAAGGAAAAAAGGACCAAGCTAGACTCTTCAGGTAGAAAGGGTACATTTGTGGGGTACATTGAGTCTTTGAAGGAATACCGGATCTACATCTCTGGTCAGAGATAGATTGAGTGACAGACATGAAGAGATGGTACCTTCCAAGAGAGCAAGATACCTCAGAGATATTCGTGCTCTGTTGCAACTATGAGCCACATCATTGATTTTAAACCTTCCTGTTATGAGGAGGCAACTAGTCATCCAGTATGGAGAGATGTCATGATGGAGGAGTATCAATACATCATGAATAATGATGTGTGGGATATTGTTCCGAGACCTAAAGGGAAGTTTGTAGTGACTTCCAAATGGATCTACAAGATCAAACACACAGTTGACGGGAGCATCGAGAAGCACAAAATGAGATTTGTTGCTAGAGGATTCTCTCAGGTGGAGGGAATAGATTATGAGGAGACAATTGCTCTCGTTTCTCAATACACTTCTATCTGGATGATTATTTCCCCTGCAACATCCATGGGTTAGAGAGTACATTAGATGGATGTAAAGAAAACATTTCTCAATGGAGAGATTGAGGAAGAAGTATACATCAAGCAACCAAAAGGTTTCATTATACATGAGAAGGAATCTCGTGTGTGCAGGTTGAAGATGGCCTTGTATGGACTCAAGCAACGACATCGAGCTTGGTATGCAAGGATTGATGGACACCTGATGATTTTTTGGGCTTTAGCAAAAGTGTTGTCGATCCCAGCATGTACTAGAAGACTATTAATGGTGAGTCCCTGATTTTGGTCCTCTACGTTGATGGTTTATTCCTCACCGATACAGAGAGCCTTATTGTTGAATGCAAGCATGCATTGGCCTCTAAGTTTGAGATGAAGGACCTTGGTATGATGCACTACTTCTTGGGACTAGAGGTGTGGCAGAGAACTGATGATATCTTCCTAAGTCAGGGGAAGTACACAGTTGAGATATTAAAGAAGTTTGGGATGTTGAACTTGAAGCCCGTGGCTACACTAATGGTGACGAATTTGAAGAAACTAAGTGCATCTTCTTTTGATTCTGACGAAATTGATCTGACTCTGTATAGACAATTGATTGGATAATTGATGTATCTGGTTAACACCAGTTTATAAGCCAACTGAGAGAGACACACTGGATTGTTGCGAAGCATGTGTTGAGATACTTGCGAGGCACAGTTGGACATTGTCTGAGATATACTTCCAGTATTGATATGATATAGCAGGAATATATTGATTCTGATTGGGCAGGGAGCGGAGTGGACAGAAAGAGCACCTTCGGGTATTTCTTCACTTTGGGATCTTCCATGGTTTCCTAGTGTAGCAGGAAATGAACTTCTGTGGCTTTGAGCAAAGAAAAAGTAGAGTACATTGCATTAAGTATGCCAGTTCGTGAAGCAATGTGGCTTCGCAAGCTCCTTGTAGATTTATCCGAACATATGCTGGATTCCACCATTATTCATTATGGTAACCAAAGTTGCATGAAGATCTCAGATAATCCAGTGTTTCATGACAAATCGAACCACATTGAGATCAAGTACCATTACATCTGAGACATGGTGTAGAGGAAGGAAGTATTGATGCAGTACCTTCCTATAGATGAGCAGGTTGTTGATGTTCTTACCAAACCAGGATGAAGTTCAAGTACTTCCCTGACAGAATTGGTGTGACAAAGAATTCCTCCCTCCCTGAGAGGGAGTGTTGATATTTGAAACTTCCTGAGACATTGTCCAAATCGTACTTCTCTATGAATGAGTTGAGTTGATCTGTGATGAAACTTATCCGAGAAGGGATAAGTGTGTTTGGGCTTATAGCCCAACGTCCCTTGTGGAGAGCACATGAGGACATGTCCCATGTGGAGAGCACATGAGGACACGTTCCATGTGGAGAGCACATGAGGACATGTCAAGGGAGTTGAACCTTGACATCTCACACTATGG
>SNQJ01S0081330.1:24096-46950 GCA_010110895.2 Picea sitchensis
TGGTCCACATTGAAATTATTTTGCTCTTATCAATATTTTTTTAAATTCCACATGTCAACTCCGTAATATTAAGCATTGAAGGAATTACTCATCTCCCTCATTCTGGAATGTAGAAAGAACCTATTAACAAAATATATTTTTATTTTTATTTTCAATTACTCTCTCTTTCTCTTTATATATATAAAGTTGATATAGAATTATTTTACTTAAGATGGATATTGAAATATTTAATTTATCAAGGACATTGAAATAATTTTTTGTTATTGATATTTTTTTAAATGTCACATGTCAACTCCATGTTGAGCACAAAATGAATTACACATCTCCCTCATACTGAGCTGCAGAAAGCACCTTTCGGCACAACTAGTTATCATAGCCTATTAGTCTGCAAGTGATGATAGACTTTTAGATCATACATGGTCTAATTTTTTTTAACTACTAAGATTATACATCAGATTACTAGACATCCTGAAAATTCTACTACTAATAGTTGTTTAGTTTCTCCACATGAATGCCAATGCACCACGATGGCACAAAAAAATTTCATTATAAATAGCTTGCCATGAGGTATTATGGGTTAGAGAGAGGAGAAATATTAAAAGTTCGGAGGGTGTTGAGCATTAAGGCTTGCCCCATGGTAGTTGGAATGAGTTGGTGGTATTGGAAACTATGGATTGGTGATTGGAAAGGTGAGGTTGAGAGCTTGTATTAAGGTCTATGACATTAGAATGCTATAGGTGCGCGGGGAAATGGTAGTGGAATGGTGGAGGGTTAGGAGAAGGGAGTGGCATGTGGTGTGGAGTTTGGTGGTGATGTGGTGGCATCTTGGGAGTGGAGGGAGGCTGAGGTGGAGGGATATAGGGAGGATATGGCTTGAGATATGAGGATGGTGGAAAGGGTAATGAAGTTGAGAACTAAAAGGAGGTGTTGGATTTTTTAGGGTAATGGTGAAGGTTGGCTAGTAATAGGTGTTTGGAGATGTATTAGTGGTGGTGGTGCAAGCGGTGATGGCCTATGGTGAGGATGGGGTCTACGGATTGGATGCTTGTGTGGAGGTGATCCGAAAATCCTTAGATACCAATCTTAATCTTTAAAAACCCATTTTAGCATCTAACTTGATTCAAAATAATTCTTGATCATATTGAGGTGATTTGCAAAAAAAACGATGATGTGCTTATTATCCAAAATCTCATAAAATGATGATTAACTTGAAGAGTTATGAGATAACACAACAAAAAATAAAAGAACTCAAATAAACAATATTTGATGACATATTTTACTTCATCTTCAAGTCCCCTTTAAACCAATGAGACTGCTTCTCATAATTTCAAAATGTCAAATTACAATACAAAATTGACTTACAAAGCCAATTTTGAAGTCACTCTCCAATTCCATTGCTCAAACTAAAAAATAGAGTTTACCATTGAACGCCTTGCGAAATTATGAGAAAAATGAGTATAAAGTCGACCATATTATGAACTGGCTCAATTTTACCTCTTTACACACCAAACAATGCACTATGGTGTTCATTAATGGAAATATGGAATAAGAATTACAAAGACAACATATTAACACAAAAATAACATCACCATCATAATCCTCTCGAGAAAACGAGAAAAATGAGTATAAACATGCCTATGTTTGGACAAAGTACCTCATGGCATGAAAATCGATGCAACACATACACTTAGTTTCTCTCGACACACAAAACTGTGTCTGTACCGTACGCTACATTGGGATTTGTTCCACCTCGATATCTGTGTCTACCTTGATATGTGTGCTCCTCAAAATGTGTGCAAACCTCAGAATATATGCCCATAAATAGGACACGGGCCTCAACCACTTTCTGAAATCTTTGACATGAGCTTAAATGTAATAGTCTTCATAGTTTCAACCAACCGTGCCTTATGGCATATTGGTAGGGTCATTGGATTGGTAGCAGAGAAGTCAGGGGTTCAAACCTTGCATCCTCCCCACCTTTTGTACACGTTGAAACCATATGTATTACATTAAATATATTATAACTTGTCGGTTGTAACAAGTTCCACATTTGGCATAGTGGTTAGCGGATAAGTATGAAGTCATTGGGTATTTGGAATATTCCTTTGGATTCTATTGGAGTTCTGGGGTTCAAATCCTGTCGAGCCCATAACATAATTTTTATACCTAGCCCAACTTGGGCTTGCAGAAGGTGCCACGTGGTGCCATTTGATTGGCCCATGTGGCAACCTATCATTGGCTGACTGTACAACCTTTGCCACGTCACCACTGACCTATCTGCCACCTTTGCATATGGATTTCCATGTGTCCGTCTATTATTGGTCCACCTCACTACCAACGTACCTTTCCACGTCATCATATGGATGGCACATGCCATTTTTTTATTGGTCCAAATGGACCCTTGAAAAGTCCATTTCAGGGTGACACATGGCACACTATCATGTTGCCACATCACCCTGCTGACATCAACATGATGTCATCATGTTGTATGGATAGGACATGTGTCACCCTTCCAGTGGTAACATGTGTCACCTTTGACTTTGACTTTTGTCATGTTTGACTTTAACTTTGAACGGCTATAACTTTTTCATACGGACTCCGTCTGAGGCGATTTTTGTGCCATTGGAAATATGTCGCCATGATCTACGCAATGAAGCCATTTTAGAGAATATTTGAGACAATAAAATTTTGAGCATTCATGGATCCTCCTGGATCTTTGTGAGCATTTTGGATCCTCCTATACCTTTGTGAGCGTTCTGTATCCTCCTAGATCACACCTTCCCATTAAATAACTTTTGGTCCTCCAAAAGTATTAATATTTCAACAACTTAGTGATGATAAATCTTTCTCACTCTTCCACCTTACTGAAATTCTCTTATCCAGTAACTTAGTGACGATGAAGCTTCTTCACTCTTCCACCTTGCTGAATATTCTGAGACTAATTTTCATTTTGGATCTTGGATCCTGGATACTATATCAATGTACTTATGTATGCTTCTCAAATATGGCTATGACTCTAGCTCTTTGGAAACTAGCACTAGTTCAAATCTAGTTTTGGTTCTGGCTCATAGATTCTTTCATAACAAAAATTTTCTCATTGAATCTATGCAATATCTGAATCCAAATCATGTACTCAACATCCACTACCATCTCCTCCTCTATTGAATATAGTCTATCTCGACCAATCATGAAACCAAGTCGAATGTTGATTTATGCTTCACTTATCTGAACTCATTGTTCCTGTACTGTTGATGTATTTGTAGGAGTGTCTGAATGAATTCCCTGTCCATTTTCTCTCTCCTTCCCTAAAAGCAACTCTAAACATATGCTTTGTATACATTTGTACTGTTTGAACTGCTTTTGTTCAAGGTATACATCTAACATGACATAATATCTTGGAGATTTCATATCAACAACATACATCTTTACGAGTATATACCTCTTATCTCTTTACCATCTCTAGGAATATTTGCATTACTTTGATGATCTTCCCACTTTCGATCTACATGTTCCAATTGTCTGCATCCTTATGTTCCTTCTCCTTTGGTTCTTCAGAATAAGAATGTTAATTTAGAAAATTTGATCCATATGTAGTGCTTAGATGATAGCAAGATAAAACAATTGTCTATACTATTGTTGAAAGGCTTAGAAATCTCTATAAGATCCCTCACTCTAGAACAATGTGTCTATGTAGAAACCCTTTACAAGATTCTTATCACTTTAAACAATATGTAAGGTGGATATATAGAAATATTACAAGACTCTTGTCACTCTTAACAATTTATAAGGTGGCTACATAGAAATCTCATAAGACTCCTCTCACTCTTGACAATGTATAATGAGTAGTTTACAAGCATTCTAATACAAAAATTGAAATATATTTAGAAGGTATCTACATATGCATATTAACTTGCAATTTACAAATATACATATTTACAATGAAATTTTTTCAGATAGATGGTTTATTCATGGACTCATCCTTCCCTTAGTACTGGAGGGAGTCTCACAACTTCCTATCTCTGACAATGCCTCTAACGTTGATGTTGAATTTGACATTGAATCTGACGTAGAACATGATGTTGAATTCAAGAAACCATTAAACCATATTATTGGTCTTCCAAGTAACCTATATAACCTCTCCTTGCGAACATCAAGTATTATTTTTGTATCTTGAGTAGCTTTCCTTGAATACACAAGTACTTGGCCATTTTGGAATGTGACTACATATCCTTCATATTCAAAAGCTGCAACTGAGAGTAGGTTTACTTTTAAATATGAAACATATAACATATGTTCTATTCCCATAAATCCTCCCGACTCAAGCTATAATCTTACATATCCATACCCTCTTATTGCTTGTCCCGTGTTAGTTTTAGATCCCACATAGAAATCTTTGTCGATCGGTTGGTTAACTTGGGCTGACCCAAGTTATGCTCTCAAACAGGTTTCCAACAAAACCCTCAAAACTATCGACCCTCCTGGGAAACCAGAAGGAAACACTACGCACAAGGTGCACAATGCAGTCTCACCTGAGATAGATTTTATGGGGGACTGCAATACTCAGGTGTTTGCAGTCTAGGAATGAGTGGGGATTGTGTTTAGATTATTTTCCTCATACATCATCATTATTAATCATTCATATACTTCTATGATTCATTCATCTTTAAACCTATGCATGGATGTTGTTATAACTATTTTACCATTCATTCTTGAGCTAATGATTAACAGAAAAGTAAAGCATTCATTAAAAATCATATAGAACACAATATTTTACTGTGGTTCACCCCCTCCCAGGGCTACGTCCACAAAGATCTGGCTTCTCTTCTCTTTTATTTATTCTGCTGCAAAATCTTGCGTTGCACACATTACATCTTCAATATTACAATCAAAATGAGGGTAAGTACCCTCTGGGAGGATTATTAGATCACACCAGGCTCCTCATCCTGTGACCTAACCCTTAAAGACTAGCTTATTTCACTCTACCACAAAAATTATTACAATCCATGGCTTCCCAACCAACTAACTCTCAATGATCAACTGGTGGACCTTGACCTAGACCTCCTAGGTCTTTATTTATACTACATTTTAGGCTTATAGCCATTACAATCTTTGTCAAAAACCATAACCCTAACATGGTTAGGCTTATCTGCATGCACACCACATTACTTTTCCTTCTTTTTATGCATGCTTCTTTCCTGTCGCCTGTTGTGTATGCTCCAAAAATAGATCCTTCC
Organism: Picea sitchensis; assembly: GCA_010110895.2. Taxonomy (NCBI): domain Eukaryota; kingdom Viridiplantae; phylum Streptophyta; class Pinopsida; order Pinales; family Pinaceae; genus Picea; species Picea sitchensis. The sequence continues at coordinate 29,331 of SNQJ01S0081330.1, forward strand.
CTCCAAAAATGAACTTGTTCCCAAAATAGATCTTTCTCCCCAAAATAGGCATGTGCCCAAAATAGAATTTCTTCCCACAATAGGCCTGCTCCAACAGGCCCCCAAAACTGACATGTGGCTCCTCCTGAGCCACTCAGGTGGTGCGCGCTCCCTGTACAACCTTCACCAAGCTGTGGAAATTCTCTACTAGTTCTTTCCCTTTTTATTTCACTTGGGAATCTTTATTTGTTAGCGCCTCAACCATCTGCATTGTTATATGTTCTTGTAGCAATGTTGCACTTTCTGAATGTTCTTGCGCCATCCTTGTATTCTCTTCCTTTAGCTCCACAATTATATGTGTTGTTTGTTCCTGGAGGGGCTCCAACTGGGCTTGTCTTTCTTACTTATTAATCTGCGTTGTCTTTAACTCTGTCTGTAGGGTCTTCATCTCCTGGATGTCCTTCAAGCGCTCGATAATGCTCATGGTTTTTTGTCGCTTCTTCTTCATGGTAGCATTGATTTTCTCTTCTTGTTGGTCCAACTATTGGACCTTTTCATCCTCTTCCAAAGTGGTCCAAATCTGCGTAGTTTTGTCAAACAATTATGAGACTTCCTTTTCTTCCCTTGCCATTTCCTTTATTTAGAGTGTGGTTTGTTATTCTCTTTGCTCTTGAACCTCAGGAAGAGTCGTAGGATTAAGATTTTTCTTTCAACTCCTCGATTTCCTACCTATATCCTTCAATTGTCTGTGCAATAATCTTTATATTTTCATCTGCACTCCTATCTGGCGCTTGCGTGCTATATGGAATGTGGTCATATATCGTTGTTAGCCCATGCTCTAGCTTGTCAGTGCATTCTTTTTAATCCTCCTTCTCGGAGGTCAGTTGGTCGCAGGTGATCTGTAACATCTCTGCGACTCCTCTACCAACCTCCAAGTTAGTGGCATCCATGCGGGCTCTAGATTGTACTTCATGCATTATACTAGATTGGAGTCTGTATAGTGCTTTTGTGGGTATTTGTACCATGACTACCTCAAAGTGGTCAACCTACCCCATGGGTTTCTACGCGGTCTCTTGATCCATTCTAACCATCTGTCGCGTGACTCTGAATGTATCCCTGCCCTGCACTACTATTTGAATTGTCTCATATCCTTCTTTCTGAACAGGGGTTCGCTATGTATTTTCATGTTGCTTCGTTGTGGCCTGTGGTACTGCTTGAATTTTTAACTGTTGTAGCGTTTCATGGACTTCTATGAGTTTGGCCATGATCTCTTCTCTTTGTGCTTCTGCAGTGCGGACCACTTATTCCCCCCTATCCTGTACCTTGTCTGCCACTAAATTAGTATCATCCTCTGTCAAGGTGATGACTGGGTCCTCCTTGGTGTACTTCATCTTTTTGCGCATCTTCTCTGCCTGCGTTGTCATCCTTTTTGTCTATGAGGGCTGCACCCCACTCATTGTCACCTATGTCCTTTCCTCGCTAGCCTGAGATGTTTCCCTCTTCTTGGCATCCTGCTGAATGTCTACCCTGGGCACCATTATTTTCCTCCTTGGTCTCTTTGGCACTATGCTACTTCCTGAAGCCTGAGTGCGCGTTGCAGCCTTCCTAATGTTAGTAGCTAGGTTGTTTGTCTTTGTTGAAGGACCTGCTTCGGCTTTTCCCTTAGGTTTGGTTGATTGCATTGCGGTTGGCCTTGTTTCTGGTTTTGCTACCAGAATATTCCACTGCTCAAGCCAGTCTTTGATTATCTAGTCAATCTCTTCCCTTATGACGCAATATTTCATCTCCAACAATTCCTTCTTTGGATCCCTTGCGGCCTGGATCCACATATGGTGCCTGGATGCCTTAAACCTCGCTATCCCTTCAGTTTCCTAGACCACTTCCACAGGAATGCACTACACATTGGTTGTGCGTTGTTGTATCTCTTCCAATAGCATAACGAACACCGTGTTGTTCACATGCTTATTTTTGTTGTCCTTGGACTGCCAGAGGGATTCATATATGGATGCGTAGCACTTCCATTTCCTATCCAGAAAGGATAAAAAATTTGGCTTCTACCATCCTAGCAAAGCTATGAGGATAATGAGCCAAGAATAATGGAACTCAGTTCCATTATTCTGTGCATCTCTGCAATCGATCAAGAATTGGTTCAGGAGGTACGACGATCAACTGAACATTACTCCCTTCGTGCACTGCGTGACGAATGCGATGACTCCCATTGGAGCCTCTTCTTTTTTGCACTTCCTCAACAGTTTTCAAGCCATGATCTTGTTGGTGAACCTTGTCATGTTATCGTTGATATCTCTAAGCACAATACCCCTGTTTTCTCTGTTGGTACCAAATTGTGCCTTGACTAGCTCGACGATCTCCTTCTCGCACGCTTTATTGTCCAAGTATTCCTCTGGCTGTGCGCCCACTGTGGGTAATCCCATAATTTTGGCGAAGAATGCTACATCGAGATGTACTGGCCTATCCATCCAAATAATGTCACCATGTACCTAGGCTAGCAATTGTTTGACACAAATCCCAACACTTTTACCGCGCCCGAAGTGCAGTATGTCTAGGAGGTTCATTATCCTGGAGTTATAGAGCCCTTTTATCCACTACGCGGGCTCCATGATTGGTTTTCCTAGGGGTACAATTTCCCATGTGTTCTCTAAGTAGGATTCCTTGGCCAAGTCCGGTAATTTTGTTGCATTGCACACATCGTGGTCCGAGTACCTTATTTTAGGTACTTTTTTGAGCATGTCTTCTATAGTGACCACTGCATATCGGAGGTAGGGAAGTGTAATTTATGAGGCGTCCTGCACCTTTCTTTTCTTCCCGATGGTATATGGCCCTGCTTATACTATTTCTATGTCATCTTATTCCCCCTCGGATTTCGGCTGGTTGGTGATGTCCTCAACCAACACCTCCTCTTCGTCCTGACCCTGTTGCTGACCCTTCATTTCATTGGGTTTAGACGGTGTTTCGGGATTAGGGTTTGTAATACCATTTCGAGTCCCGAAACTCTGGCCTATTTCCCCTTGTGCCTTTTTCAATGTTTCCTCCTCAACCCTTTTTGGGTTGAGTGAGTCTGTCTCAGAAGTGGTGACATCTTCGATCTTGATGATGTTCTCGGTCTCCACCATCCTTTCCTTCATCCTTTGGCCCTATCGAGTAACCCATACGTACTTCCCTGGAGCGCCAAAATTTGGTGGTGTCATGTTGTATGTGATTTGAAAAATTTCTCTCTTCTTCACACAATTACACTTAGGGCACTGTTACATATTATTTTGGTCACCTCCGTGATCACTGATGATATGTGTATTGCTTACTCCTCTGTTCCCTGAAGCTATTGAAGAAATAAGACTTTCTCCCTGGGAAATAGAATCATCTCTCCTTTCTTAAAAACCCTACCAAAGAAGATCGTCGCACCTTTCCAAATGATAAGGGTGCGACGATCCCTGATCGTCGCATGCTGCACCACAGTGGACTACAGCGTTGTCGCAAGCTACTTGTGTTTAGGGTGCGACAATGCTCAAGCAAAGGAAAAGGGTGAAATTATTGAAGGTTCTAGAATGGAATCTTCGGAAGGATGAGGTGGCCTCCAATCGGTTTGGATCTCACCCACTTCTCTGATTTAGCAGGATCATCCTAATCTCTTCATCCATCCCTCTTCACTCTATATAAAGAGGGATATCTCATGGGAAAATTTAAGTTGGCTTATCCCTAAAGAATTATGTTGAAGATTGTACTTGTGATAACTTTGCTTTAGCTTTCCAAGTTAGGTTGTGAATACTCTTCATCAAAAGCATTGGAGAAAAGGTGTGTGTGTTGAAGAAAAAGGGCCATTGGAAGGGACCTTACAACATCAAGGCATAGGTTGTATTCTCCACTTTCATTAATATAATGCAGTGATACATTTCTTCCCTATAAAAGTGTCTCCATTTTTATTTTATAATTCCTTGATCTTATGCATAGGTTTCATTGGAATATATATATTATTGTACTCTCTCTTTGTTGGTTTGTGCTTCTTAACAGGTTCAACATCCCAAAAATACAAATATAGAGCAAGGACGATACTAGAGAGGCTCAAACATCGTTTAAACGGTATGTTATTTGTCCCTCATTGAACTAGTTTACATTACAATGAAATCTAAGGAGAAGCTTGTATTCTGCTATGTTTTGTTCTAATTTCTTGTTGAAGTTAGGGAGATTAGTTTGTGTCAGCACTTATCGATTTTTTCTATAATAGGAACACACTTCAATCTTGCTCTATACTAAAAAATCACTAGGTGTCGAGCGAACACGTGCTTTTCACACTTTATAAACCTGATCATAATTGTTTTTCACTTTTTCCGTGCATTTGTGCCGAGTCCAATTTTTCTTGCGCATTGTCTATCTATGTTGTCGCAGTAATTGTTGTGCGTGACTTTTTTCCACTTTCCTGTTGTTCAGCCAACTTCTGCCTCTCTTTGTATTTTTGTTCTTTTGTATTCCTTTTTCTAATTTTTCTAATTTTTATTTCTTTTTATTAGTTTATTTTCCTAATATCTACTATAGTACACTATATACATGACTTTCTTATTGCGCTGTAACTTTTAAAAGTTAGTAGGTTGTCTGTCCCTGTACGGTTTCAGTGGACTATCGTCGACCATTCTTTTCAGTTATGGTCCTCCCAAGTGCTTTACCTGCACAGATCTTCCATCCGTGACGGTATTTACCGCATATGGCCCTAGACAATTCATTCTGAACTTACTAGGGTGTTGCAAAAATTTGTTGTCATAGAGAAGAACTAGGTATCCCTCCTTAAATATCTTCTTTTTAATGTGTCTATCATGTCAGGAATTGTCCATTTCTTTCTGTACTTCTTGGTGAAATCCTGCCAGAATCCTGTCCTCTTCCATTTCCATTAGTTGACTTAACTTGTCGTGTACTATGCCTCTTTTTGTCATGTTGGTAATTGTTGCTACATGCATACTAGGTACCCAAAATTCTAATAGCACCACTGCTTCCTGTCAATACACCAATATGAATGGCGTCTGTCCTGTCAACTTCTTGCATGTGGTCCTATATTCCCATAGTACTGTTGGTATTTTCAAGTGCTAATCATCCTTGTTAACATTGTAGATCTTAGTCAAAGCATTTTTCAAAATATTATTGAAAGATTCTACTGTCCCATTTGCCTGAGGATGATATGGTGTACTCTTCTGGTGATATACGTCAAACTCCTCAGTCATAGACTTGATGGTACTATTAATAAAATGAGTACCTTGGTCACTCATCAAAATCCTGGGACATCCAAATCCGGTGATCACCTACTCAAATAAGAAGTGTGTTGTTGTTTTTGCACTGCAATCTTTGACTGGTCTTTCTTCTACCCACATGGTTAAGTATTCGGTCACAGTAATGATATATCTGGCTCCTGACCTTCTTGTTGGTGGATTAATAGGTCTGAAAAAATCTATTTCCCATTTGTCGAATACCTACAGATTTACTTGTGGTCTTAGGGGCATCTCATCCCTCCTGTTGGGTTTCCCAACCCTCTGACAGACATCACAGTTATGGAAATATTCCTTGGCATCTTTATGAACTATTGGCCACCATAGTCTTGCACATAATTTTCCTGCATAGTTTCCTCCAACTATGCCTTCATGAGATTCTGCTAAAAACTTGGGTCGTTCATGTTCCAATACACACCTTCTCAAAATGATATCTACGCCCATCTTGTATAAATGACCTACAATGAATTTATAGTCTGCAACTCTGACTACCAAGTTTTTCTTTTGTGCAGTACTAAATTCCTATGGCGCAACTCTTGTACTTAAGTATTCAATGATATCAACAAAGTATTCATCATCTACATGTACTAAAAATAACTACGCATTAGGGAAGTTGTCTTCCAAGTTAGTAGGTTCCTCTCCATTGGTTACCCTTGACAGGTGGTCAGGTCCTGCATTCAACTTCCCTAGTTTGACTATTACTTCAAAATCAAATTCTTGGAATAATAACAACCATCTACATATCCTCACCCCCAACACTGACTTGTTGACTAGATATTTTAGGGCAGAATGATCTGTGAACATTTTAAAGTGTTTACCCAATAAATAATGTCTAAATTTTTGAAGTGCATATACCATGGCTAGGCCTTCTCTTTCCATGGTGTTGTAACTCTGCTAAGATTCTGACAACTTTCTGCTTGCAAAGGCTTTAGAATGGTCTAATTCCCCTGCTCCCGGCTACACCAAAATTGCTCCAAGTGTTATTGTTGATGCATCTACATGCACATGAAATGTATTTTCCCAATCTGGAAATACCAATATAGGTGATGTCATCATCTTTTCCTTTAGAGTGTCCAATCCTTGCTGACAATCCTCATTCCACTAAAATCTGGTGTCTTTCTTTAACATTTTTTCCATTGGTGCAGTAATCTGTGCATACCCCTTTATAAACTTATTGTAGTAGCCTGTATGTCCCAATGTGGCTCTTAACTGGTGCACTGACTTTGGTGGTGGTAAATTTATAATGACTGCAATCTTAGCAGGGTCAACCAGTAATCCCTGTTTTCACACTATATGTCCCAACAATATCCCAAAAGGTGTACCAAAAATTCATTTCTTGATGTTTAATGATATCTAACATTGCCTGCATCTTTCCAACATTAGTCATAAGACTTCTACATGGTCTTTCAAATGACTATACACAGTCCAGTCATCCATATATACTTCTAGAAACTAATGTATGAATTCCTTAAAAGCAGCTATGACTACCCTTGAAAAGATAGCTGGTGCATTCTTCAATCCAAAGGGCATGATTGTATATTGGTAGGATCCCCATTCTATAGAAAAAATAGTCTTATACCTGTCCTCTAGAGCTATTTTGATCTGGTGGTAACCTTAGAATCCATCTGTGAATGAATATGATTCCTGGTCTCCCACATTTTCCAAAACATCCTCTGTAAAGGGGGTAGGGAAAGGGTCATGTAAGCAAGAATCATTGAGTTTCCTCAAGTCTACACAAATCCTTATCCCCCCTTGCTTCGTTTCCTAGACTACCATGGGACTGATCCATTCATATTCCTCTACTGGTTCTATAATGCCAGGTTCCAACCTTCGGTCAATTTCTGCTTTCACTTTCTACTTATACAATGGATTCATCCTGTAAGGTATCTGTATGATAGGTCTAGCCTTGGGATTGAGGGGTATATTTATCTCACATAGCTCCCCTACTATGCCTTTCATCTCTGTAAAGGTTGTTGGAAACAGGTCATTGTATTCATGCAATAACTATGTTATCCTTTCTAGTGTTTTCTCATCGTAGTAGTCTCCAATATTTCCATTTTAGGATTGTCGTTCGTCCCAGTGTTGAATTTATTGACTTTGATAGGTGCAACAAATGCCTATGAATCCAAATATGGACCTTCCACTTCTCTCTCTCCTTCAATCTCTGTGATCTGAATTTTGCGTGGATCATCTTCATCTGGTGCTTCTTCTTCGACATGATAACATGAGAGTAAATCTTTGACTGCCTGTCTGTTCTGCTGTTGATATTCTGTTAGGATTTTGATCTATGGTTCATTAAGAAATATCACTCCCCTTATTAGTTTTAGCATTTAATCAATGTTTGGGTTCTCATGCTCGAATGAGAAGGTTACTACAAAATTCTGCTATAATCCTGCCCATTCTGTAGTGCCTCTGTGCATCTTCTGGTCTATGTACTAGTTCCCTGGGATCCCTTCCAATGTATGAATAAAGTGATGAGGCCATTAATCTGGTGGTGTCATCCTCCATTGTGTTCTGCACATCTCCAAGTGCTCAACTGGTGTTCCTTTCCCATCATACTTCTACACTGTATTTCTCCCTTGTTCTGCGCCAAATCTAATGCGCAATAGTCGTTTACACTGATACCAGTCTTGAATTGTTTCTTTGTGCGCACCCCACCATCTTGCAGGTGTTGCCTTGAGAGAAATATCTAGGGATAACAACCTTTGATTTTCCAACACTTCCTTCTCATATTTTTTTAAGAATTCCTCTAAGTCGTTCAACCCATGAAAACTGGGAGGTTCTCTTATCTCTCTACCAACCCATATTACTATGCAATCTATTCTTGTGCACCTCCTTGTGGAGACTTCATGTAGTCTCTGCTGCCAATTCTACAAACCTGTGTCTAAGTCCAAAGCATATGATGTAATGCTTCTCCATTTGAGTACCCCATCTGTGTTGATGATTGCAGCTATGTGAGACATTCTCCCGCTTACAAACCTGAGAGATGTTGATCATTGCAACTATGCGAGATGTTCTCCATCTTACAAACCTGAGAGAAAGACCCCGAGAGGGGTGTGTGGTTCCTATCTGAGATAGAGCTGGAACGTAGTGATGACATCCTCCTTATAGAGAGTTGAGAAGAACTCCAGATGATTCTCCCGTGTAACGCAATGAGAAAGGTGATTTGTAGAGTTGGACGTGCCTGTGGCTGAGCATAAGGTGAACGTGTGAAATCCCAAAGTGTTGGGTGCATCGTCATGTGAACATAAATGAAGATGATGTATTAGCCTCCTCTGAGCAGAATATTTGACGAGAAACTCCAGATGAATATCCTGTGTAATGCAGTGGGAAAGAAGATCTATTGAGTGGACATGCCTGTGGACGAGCACATGTGAACGTGATCCTAGTGGTTGAGCACTAGTGAAGAAGTGGTTATTTTGTGTAATGTAGTGAGCCAGAGATATGAACATCCCTATGGATGTGCCACTAGTGGATGAGCACTAGTGGGTGTATAAGATCCCTTGCTATATTTTTCAAGAGTCATACCTGCCTGTAACCCTAATTGTAATGTAAAGGGTACAGGTCGGCCCCACCTTAATGTGACTAGTAATTAATGTAAAAGATAATTAATATGGTTAATATTAATTATATTATAATATAGTTAGGTCACCCTATTGTGCCAATAGACACTTCTATTGATAGGTTCAGTTTAGTATAAGTAAAGGTAAATTCCCCATTGAGGAAACATATCTTTCAAGTGAGTTTGGAAATTTCAGCAAGTACACCTTCTTGGGAAAAGTGCACACCTCTCTTGGGTGCTAGTCTTCTAGGGTTTGAGCACCCTCTTGTGTGATAGGTTTTCTTGGTGGTGAAGGTCTTTCTCTTGAAGAATATAGCAAAGGATTTGGCTGGGTTTTCTTCCCTTGTTGATAAGGTTTTCCCAGGATACTTCTTATGTTCTTGTGCATGGTGCTTCTTCTTGTGATCTTGGTTGCTGCAACATTAATGGTTATGGTTAAATGCTAAAAATGGAATGAAATTCATTCTTAACCTTGCTCATTGAAAAATCAACATGGTATCAGAGCATAGGTCTTGAAAGAACCCATTGCACAAGCATCTACCAAGTCTCCTCTCCTTTTTACATAACCGTACGACCTTCCTAGGGTTTCCATAAAATTTTGTATGACCCTCATTTATGTGGTGTTATATCCCTTAATACTTGGATGTTGGGGCTATCTTTGGCATAGAAGAGTACACCCTCGTCCATCTCATCTCCAAAAGCTATTAAAATGAAATTCCAAGAATTTTGAGTTTTTTGGACCTAGGGTTTCTAGGGTGCCGAAATTTCCTGCAGAATCTTAATCTTAGATCTATGAAGAAACCTTTTTATTAAATCAGCAAGCATCTTTGTGACACTATAAAGTTGATTATTGGAAGTCGTAAGTCCAACATAATCCAAGCTTACTAATTCAACCTAATCATTAGGTTTTCAAAATCTAGTTGGCAAGAGTTTGAAGAAACCAATCAAATGAAGAACAGAGCCTTAGTAGAAGATAGGATTGATGGAGCAAGCAACTTCAGCTCCTGGATATCAATGCTTTCGGTAACCCTTGAAGAAGATGACCTCTTGGATGTGGTAACTAAAACCTTACCAGACACAACTACGGATGTAGAGAAGAAGATAAGAAAGGAAGAAGACGTCAAAACAATAAAATTAATCATCTACTTAGTAAGAGATAATCTCTTACCTCATATTTCAAACCTGAAGACAACTTATGATATGTATGAAGCATCAAAATAAATGTTTGAAAGTGACAACACCCTCAGAGATCTTACCTTGAAAATCCAACTTCAAAGTACCAATATGACGAAAGGTGACACAGTTTCCATCTTCTTTATGAAGATATCAAAGATTAAAGAAAAACTAGAGACTATTGGAGAAATCGTGTCTGATAGAGAACTTGTCTTAACCACTCTGAACAACCTTCCAAAAAAGTGGGATCCTTTTCTTCAGAGTATCAGTGGAAGAGAAGCTCTACCAACCTTTGATTGTATATGGACATATTGTATTCAAGAAGAGCTTAGAATTAGAAATAGAGGAGTGGAAGATTCCTCAGAAGAAAATCATGCTCTTGCACTTCATAGAAAGAAAGGAGGAAAATTCAAAAGAAATTTCAGGAAAACATTTAAAGATGAAAAGTCTTCATCAAATCAAAGTTATCAAAGAAGAGATGTTTCAGAAGTCCAGTTCTTCAGATGTGACAAATATGGACACTATGCAAGAAATTGTCGAACCAGGAAGAAGGGAAGACAATATGCTTCTACCGCCGACATTGATCCAGATCCACCTCAAAAGAATGAAGAGAAAATAGAGGAGAAGTACTTCCTCTAAAAAATAAAGCATAACCACAAATCAGGTAAATCAATTGATTTCTAATTTTGTAGTTGATTTCATTTTTGAATAAATGAAGGATATTATCCCTAGTATTGGAGCCCTCAAAGACTTGGACCATTGTCCCTGGTACGAGAGTCCAAAACATATTTAATTGATTATTATGAAATACAACAAGATATGTTGTCCTTAAAGAAGAGATACACATTCAAAAAACCTAGAGAATATCAGATGGAGATTAACAATGAGACATTACCTTCTTCCCCTTTAGCAGTTTAGAAGGAGACAAACATTATTCCAACTAATCTAGTTGCTCCAGTTGATATAACTAGAGATATTACAGTGGGGCATAAAAGGCATGCCCATGATCTACAAAAATCTTCTAGAAGACAGAGAGACACACAAATCCCTCAAGGGACACCTTGAGAAAGTAAAAGAGTTTTGAAAACTATCCTTCAGTCATGAGAAATTTTCATTAAAGCAAAAGGAGAAATAAATATGGAAAGATGGCATAACAGAAGAATACCAGTATATCTTAAAGAATGATGTATAAGGTATTATTCAAAAACCAGAAGGGAAGTCTGTGAAAACTTCCAAGTAGAGAAAACGTGCAGTTGATAGGAAGTGCCAAGAAATACAAAACTAGAGGACTCTCACAAACATAGGGAGTTTTCAATGATGAGACACTTGATTCAATGAGACCATTACACTACCATCCATGAGATGGAAACAATATCGGATGAATGGATTCTTGATGATTTTAAATCTTAGCAAAGAGTATTGCTGATCCAAAACCCATATTATTACAGTGTTGGTGATGAGAGCCTAATTTTGATGACTTATTCAGAAAGCCTTGTTGTTGGATACAAGTAATCCCTGACTTCTAAATTTGAGATGAAGAATATGAGTATGATGCACTACTTCTTGGGACAAGAAGTATGACAGAAGATTGATGATATTTTCCTAAGTCAAGGAAAATATACAATGAAAATATTAAAGAAGTTCAGTATGATAGAATGCAAAATCCACCATGATAGATTTAAAGAAAAAGATTGATGATGATTCAGACGAGACTGATCCACAACTGATTGGATCACTGATTTATCTGGTGAACACTAGACTTGATTCATGCCATGTAGTGAATGTGCTTAGTCATTTCATGAGTCAAATAAGACAAACTCACTAGACAAACAACAAAACATGTATTGAGATATATACAACGCACAGTTGGATATGGCCTGAGATATTCCTCCAGTGTGAACTTGAGTTTGCAGAATGTGCTAGTTCAGATTGAGAAAAAAGTACAGTGGACCAGAAAAGAACATCCAGTTGTTGTTCTACCATGAAGTTTTCCATGGTTTCATGATGCAACAGGAAACAAAACTCTGTGACCTTGAGTACCACAAAGGCAGAGCATATAGCATCAAGTGTGTGAAGCATTGTGGCTTCACAAGCTTATGACATATTTACTTGACCATTAGATGGATCTTATGATGATAACCAAGAGCTGTGTGTAAAGCTCCTTGAAAACCCAGTGTTTCCTGATGGTTCGAAGAACGATGAGATAAAGTATGCTTATATAAGAGATATGATGCAGAAGAAAATCGTACACATGCAGTACCTTCCTACACATGAGAAGATTGCAAACATCTTCACCAAACTAACTTGGTGAAGAATGCCTCCCTAGTTGAGAGGGAGCGTTGATGACTCCAGCCAAGAAAAATTTCAAAGTACATCCGTGTGAGAATTGGGATGATGAAGAATGCCTCCCTGGCTGAGAGGGAGTGTTAATGATTGCAGCTATGTGAGACATTCTCTAGCTTACAAACCTGAGAGATGTTGATCATTGCAGCTATGTGAGATATTCTCTAGCTTACAAACCTGAGAGAAATCCCCCGAGAGGGGTGTGTGGTTCCTATTTGAGATAGATATGGAACGTACTGATGACCTCCTCCTTACAAAGAGTTGAGAATAACTCCAAATGATTCTCCTGTGTAACGAAATGAGAAAGGTGATCTGCAAAGTTGGATGTGCCTGTGGCTGAGCACAAGGTGAACGTGTGAAATCCCAAAGTGCTGGGTGCATCGTCATGTGAACATAAATGAATATGATGTATTATCCTCCTCTGAGCAGAAGATATCTATTGAGTGGATGTGCATGTGGACGAGCACATGTGAATGTGATCCTAGTGGTTGAGCACTAGTGAAGAAGTGGTTTTTCTGTGTAATGTAGTGAGCCAGAGATATGGACATCCCTATGGATGTGCCCCTAGTGGATGAGCACTAGTGGGTATATAAGATCCCTTGCTATATTGTTCAAGAGTGAGACCTTCATATAACCCTAATTTTAATGTAAAGGGTACAGGTCGGCTCCACCTTAATGTGACTAGTAATTAATGTAAAATATAATTAATATGGTTAATATTAATTATATTATAAGCTAGTGAGTTCGGCCCTGTTTTGCCAATAGACACGTTTGTTGATAGGTTTAGTTTAGTATAAGTAAAGGTAAATTATCCATTGAGGAAACATATCTTTCAAGTGAGTTTTGAAATTTCAACAAGTACACCTTCTTGGGAAAAGTGCGCACCTCTCTTGGGCGCTAGTCTTCTAGGGTTTGAGCACCCTCTTGTGTGCTAGGTTTTCTTGGTGGTGAAGGTGTTTCTCTTGAATAATATAGCAAAGGATTTGGATGGGTTTTCTTCCCTTGTTGATAAGGGTTTCCCAAGATACTTCTTGTGTTCTTGTGCATGGTGCTTCTTCTTGTGATCTTGGTTGTTGCAATATTAATGGTTATAGTTAAATGCTAAAAATGGAATGAACTTCATGCTTAACCTTGCTCATTGAAAAATCAACAATCTGTATTTGGTTTGACATAATCCTCTTCTCGCACAGTGGTTATGTACAACTGGTTTATTTCTTCTAGATCCAAACAAGTCGCCTCTACGAACCTTTCTCCTTCTGAAGGATCCAATGGTGCAGTAACTCTATATTCACTTGATTCAAAAGTCATTTTCCTTATCTTCAGGTTGATCAAAACCTGGTTATCAAATTCCCAATCCAATCCAAGTAATGTTGGGTAGGGTGTTGTTCCATCTACTATCTTTATCACTTCAAAATCTGCCATAATGTGCACTCCATCCAAATCTACTATCACACCTTTAAGACTTCCAATTGGTAATACTCTATGTTGATTTTCTAGTTTAAACTAGACAGGTGAATAACCTAATGTGGGTTCTCCCATACACTCCCATGTATTCTTAGGAAAGACATTTACTTCAGAGCCTAAACCTAGTACAATATCTCCCATGTTGAAATCCCCAATGTTGGCATTTAGCCTCAATTCTCTTCTTGTCCTTCTTCTTGTATGGAGATGATTGATTGTTTTCTGCTCTAACTTCCCTTCTACCTCTGTGTTGCATATTTCTAGAAGATTTTGTAAGACCTTAATAGATGATGGGTCATTCGATAACTTAACACAGGATTGCAGAAAAGTATTTATGGTACTTACTTGCTCTAAAGGTTGTCCTTTACTGGTATGGTCCACTGAAAATGGCATCTCGTACATTGTTGGGTCCTGAGTTTGCTGTGCAACTCATGTAGATGCAACATTTTGCTTGAGAAGCTTATGTCTGGCCTCCTTAAATGTTTCCTTTCCTTTCCGTGCATCGAACTTCTTTTGTGGCTCAGTATTCTTATTTACCCATTAGTGTTGAGATGGATCTTGTTTTGTTGCATCCTCCTCGAGTGACTATATTGATGTTTTTCCCATCCTCCCTGGCTTCTGCAGAAATCCACTAGACATTTTGGTTGTTCTGGTTCCTTTTTTCCTGGATCTTTCCCAAGAGTGTTGGGTAGTCTCTTGTGTCATGGTCTATTGCGTGAAAATACATACATGTCATTGGTGGAAGTGGAAAATCCCTTGCATAATGTCCTGGTTGTTGATAGTTGTGGCATACTATTGGCCCTCTGCCTCGTCCAAATCCTCCTTTTCCTCTTCCTCCACCTCGATCTCCTTGTGGTGCATTGTATTGAGGTACCTGGTTATACTGCATAGGAGTATACTGTGGCTGCGCATTGTTGTACTGTGGCTGTGCATTGTTGTACTGTGGCTGTGCATTGTTTTACTGTGGCTACATATTTTTGTATGGTGGTGGCACCTGGTTGAATTGAGGTGAAAATTTCTCTGTCATAATCTCTGCTTGCACCTTGTAAGTTTCTGAAGTTCTTTCTCTCATCAGTTCCAACATTCTACAATCCTTATCATCATGACCCATTGATTTGCAAAAATTGAAATATGAACTTTTTGGTACTGTCTTATACTTTTGCATCATTAAAAAATGATAAGAATCATGCCCATGCGTCTTACAAATCTCGCACCATGGTCCTCCTGTTGGAAAGGGGTGCGACACCCCTGGTTCCAAGTACTGCACAAAATTGGCACATTCGTTCTTATGATGTCCTTCTGTCCTACATAACATACACTAAACAACTTCTCTTTTCTCTTTTCCCTTATTCTGGTTAAGTTGAAATGTCAGATTCTTCAAATCCTCCTTCAAATCTTCTATTGTTGGATCTGTCTACTGATATTGGTTCTCTTCCATTTGCAGTGCTTCTTGCAGAGCCTCTACCTGATTTTGGAACTTTTGTTGTCTCAAAGGATACTTCAAGTGTGGTAACAATGAGTTCACAAATAATTTCCTATGTTGCATGTCAGTAATTGCATATTTCAACTTACCTTTCAAAAGTTTGAACCTCTGATCAATCTCCCAAACTTACTCACCTGGTTTCTGCCTGATTTCAATCATTTCATCCATGTACTAGTCTTCTGATCTTGTCTTCTAAAAATCGTTTAACAATAGTATTTTCACGTCTTCCATAGTCTTTGGTACTCACTATGGACTGTTTACATCCAGGCTCATGTACCAGTCCAACGCGTGGTCTCTTAGTGTGATAGATAACTGTGCGATATTTGTATCCTCATTTGTGATCTGCTTTGCTTCCCAGATCTTCTCACAGATTAATAAATGCTTTTCAGGGTCCACTGATGCCTCTCCTTGAAGTTCTGGTAATCTGATCTTAGGATCTTGTCCTACCATTTTGAACTGTGTTGAACTACTTCCTCCGTGTGGTGTAGATACTTGATTGTTACTTCCTGAACTTGCTCCCCTAGTTGATTTTCCTTGACTGGACCCCTATCATGTTGCTATTCTTCCACTAAAATTTGATTTTCTAAACGATGGTGTTCTTTTAGGTGTATTAGTCATGCATGGGGTTGTAGGTTCCACACTGACGGTGATCTAGATTGGAGTTCTTTCTTCTGTTCCCAACCCTGGACCTCTTGTTTTCCTTTCGTATGTTGCGCGCAATATTTCCTCAATATTATCCACAGCCTGAAGATCCTCTACCTCTTCTTCATCGCTCTCCAAGCCCTCTTTGTCAACTATGGCCCTCTTCTTGTTATTCATCTTATATTGGTAAGGTATTTTGTTGCGCATATTTCCAGCTTTTTCCATTATCTTCTTTGTCTGGTCCTATTCCATCATGATTGATTCCATGGCCTCTTTCTTCTTTCCCTTATCCACCTCTCTGTCGATATCTCAACCTCCTATCAGTGCTTCCCCCCTTACCCCATGTGCGCAGGGAAGTTTGGTTGTATGATTCCATGGTCATCGCACATTTGTCATACGATAAAATTGTGATTGAAGTACACAACAATCTGATGTACCTACCTCAGGGTCCCTTCAAAAAATCCTGCTCTGCAGCACTGTAGGACTATGTGGTATCTACTACAAATTTGGTGATAAACCTTGCAACAATATTGTCTAACCAGAAATCTAATGCACGCGTGAATTTGTTATTAAATTGTTGTAATTGCGTGATCTCCATAGGATGCCACTCTAGATGTCTGATCTGATTCGTAGGGTGGTTTTCCTTCAACCTCAATAACCACTTCTGCAAAAAATGCGGGACATCATAGAAAAATACCTCATGCAAGTTGCTAAACACATAATTTTTGAGATATTTGCGAGTTGTCAACTTAGGGATTTTATTGTCCTTTTGTGCAAACTTGAGTTCCTTTGTTCTCAACCATCTTTCAATCTCCACCTTCATTGGATTCAATGGCCTGACCATTCCCTTCTATACTTTCATCCTACACGCTTTTATTCCATAGATCCCATTCACTCAATCCTGTGCAGTTCCAACCGACAATAGAACCATTTGTTGGTTAACTTGGGCTGACCTAGGTTCTTCTCTCAAACAGGTTCCCAACAAAACCCTCAAAAATATCGGCCCTCTTGGTAAACCAGAAGGAAAAACTATGCATTGGGTGCATAACACAGTCTCACCCAAGATAGATTTTATGGGGGACTGCAATACTCAGGTGTTTGCAGTCTAAGAATGAGTGGGGATGGTGTTTATCTTCTTTTCCTCATACATCGTCATCATTAATAATTCATCTACTTCTATGATTCATTCATCTTTAAACCTATGCATGCATGTTGTTATAACTATTTTAACCATTTTTTCTTGAGCTAATTATTAACATAAAAGTAAATAATTCATTAACAATCACATAGAACACGATATTTTACCGTGGTTCACCCCCTCCCGAGGCTTTTTCCACAAAGATCTGGTTTATATACTCTTTTATTTATTCTGCTGTAAAATCTTGCACTGCGTGCGTTACATCGTCAATATTACAATCAAAATGAGGGTAAGTACCCTATGGGAGGCTTACTAGATCACACCAAGCTCCTCAACCTGTGACCTAACCCTTAAAGACTAGCTTATTTCACTCTACCACAAAACTTATTATAATCAATGGCTTCCAAACCAACTAACTCTCAATGATCAACTGGCCGAACTCAACCTAGACTTCCTAGGTCCTTATTTATACTACTTTTTAGGCTTATAGTCGTTACAATCTTTGTAAAAAACCCTAACCTTAGCAGGGTTAGGCCTATCTGCATGCACACCATGTTGATTTTCCATCTACATGA
>SNQJ01S0081331.1:0-21782 GCA_010110895.2 Picea sitchensis
ATTTACTTTGATTCAACTAGAGTTTCATGTTTTTCCAATCTATTTTAATTTCCATGCCCAAAATAAAATTTGTAGAACCAAGATATTTCATATCAAATTTAGAAGACAACTAAGCATTAAGATCCTTGATGATTTCCTTCTTGTTTCCAATCATCAACATGCCATATTCAATATCACATAAATAAAATGATCACCAACCTACTTGGAATACACATGGTAATCATGTTTATTCTTGAGAAACCAAGTCCCAATATATAAGTATCAACGTTTGATACCACATTCTTGATGATTATTTTAATCCATACAAGGACTTCTTTAGCTTGCACACTAGCTCCTTATTTCCCTTCACTTCAAAACTTTCTAGCTATTTCATATATATTTTTTATTCAAGATCTGCATGTAAGAATCTTTTCTTCACATCCATATGTTGTAATTCAATATCAAAATAAGCAATGATAGACAAAATACATCTAATAGAAGTTAATTTTTTCATAGGAGAAAAAATCTCACCAAAATCAATTCCCTCCACCTAGGAATATCCCTTTGCTATTAGGCAATGTTTGTACTTATCCACCTTACCTTATACAATCAACTTCTTATTAAATTCCCATTTTATACCAGTAGGTTTTCCTCCAACCCACAACTCAACTATATCCCAAGTCTCATTTTAGGCATCCATTTCTTCAACCATGGCCTTCTTCTAGAGTTTACTATCCTTTGAAACAATTGCCTCCCTAATAGTTCTAGGATCATCATCAATACAAAAATAGAATAAAACTAGGTCAAAAGTCAAGTGAGATATACCTTTCCGGTTTCCTTCTCTCTTGAACCAGTCTCCTCAATATTGCAGTCCAAGGTTTCTCCTCTTCTGTTTCATCTTCTTATATTGAGTTAAATTATTCACCCTCAAACTCAAACTCTATTGTCTTTGGTTCTTGTTTGTGAATAACTTTAACCTCTCTAAATACTAAATCCAAACTATAAACAATATTCTTTGTTAATGGGTTCCAAAGTTTATAGCCTTTTATACCATCTTTATAACCAATAAAGATATATTTTTTAAATTTGTTATCCATCTTACTCCTATTTTACTTTGGAACATGCACATAAACATCACAACCAAAAAATCTAATATTTTTAAGAAAGGGGTTTTTTACCAGTCCATTCCTCATATATACTTTTATCTACCAGTGCCGATGTAGGTGATCAATTTACCAAGTAACATGGAATACCCATTACCTCTACCTAGAATTCCAATGATAACCCTGCATGTAGTGTACCCATTGACTAAATAATCAAGTACGACTAAATATTTTTGAAGGATTTTGTTTCTAACAATTGTTACATAAAATGTAGACAACAACAATATGCTCAAGTTCAAATGTCAATCATGTATTGAGCCATGCAAGCCTGTACTCTAGAGTGGAAAAACTAAGTGTTTGTTTCTTTCCGTAAGTGTTGCTTGCATAGATGCATCCCAACATATTGAATGTGTGTGTTTTTGTCCATAGATTTTGATAGTAATGATTTTCATGTTCACTTTCAAATATAATTGGGTAGGAGAGGATCTATTCCTATAGTGATTTGTAAATATTTCTGGTATGTAAATGTGATTGATTGCCCCTTGAAAGGCAATAAACAATAGGGAGATAAACCCTAGAAACATCAATTATCTGATATATTCATCTTTATAATGGGATTTTCTATGAAACTTTCAAACACAAAACTTCTCAATCAAATTATATTTCCAAACACATTTAGCTTATACTCAAAAAAATCTAAGCAAGCTTGACATTGGTCCTCTTAAATCCAAAATACATCAGGTTGAAAATGCATATACAATGTCTCAAATTTTGTTAGTCTTCTAGTTAAATGATAAAAAATATATGTGTGTGTGTGTGTGGACATAATAATTTTCAAAGTGACCACCACATCATAGGTCATAAACAACCGATTTCCTCTTGTATTTTATCTACTGGGCATAGAAGATCACGAAAGGATGAACCTATCATTAATTCTTATAGAAAATAAGTTTGAAACCTTTTGGATTGATTAAACTACTTAATACTAAAGAATAGATGAGTGTATAATCACAATGCCACCATGAATGAAACAATAAATCCCACAATAAATGAGGCCATACAGAAAATAAAAAAGATCTTGAAGATCCAAGATCATTGGATTAGTTACAAAGTTGCAAAATATGCTGATGGCCAAAATATGAACAAGTGTAAAACGAATTAATGTCCTAATAAGCAGTAGGAGTAGTTTGATTTTGAACTCTTAGGAAATGATATAGTTAATTAACATTCGATTACATATTTGACTTTATCATTGTTGTAAATTAGGATTCCAAAGGAAATCTAGAGTTTAGACTATTGAGATGTGCTAACTAATTTCCCATGATTTTTGGGACATGGGTGGATTCCTTGACTCCTAGTATTATGTCGTTAACTAAACAAATAAAAATAGAATATGGATACATGCACACTAAAGTGATCAGTTTGTCTAAATGTTTGATAGATTCTATATATCTATGCATGCCTGTAGAGGAAAATGTGAAGTGTGGGATGAGTGTGAGGTTTGCAATCCTGTGTTTGGCTATTGTAATTCTCCCTTGATCAATAAGAATATCGATTATCATTGTACTGTGGATGTTTCCCTTTAAAGGGTTTTATCACGTAAATCGATCTGTTCTTTGTGTGTGATTGTTGTTGGTTTTATTTATTTGCCATTGAATCTTGTTGTGTTTATGCTTCCGCTGCCCAACAAGTGGTATAAGAGTAGGTGAGACGAGTTGAGCCGAGTGGATCTATGTGAGTTTAGGAGGGCCATTAGGCGAGATCAATATTTGGAAAAGGGAAGCCAATTTCATGTTGTGAAGGTGAGTTTCTACTGAAACCTGCACATGGAGATACATGTGTCACATGTTGGAAGACAAATTCATTGCAAAGGGGTGATATTTTTTCTTATCGCGATACCCATGAAAATTCATTTAACCAGGCCTTGAAGTAGGCACGATACTTGTGGAAAGTTGTTATACTAAATATGAGAGTTCAATTTTTGAGGTGGATAAATTCAACGACAAGAATAATTTTGAGCTATGGAAGCTCAAGATGCAGGACCTGGTTGTGCAAAAAGGATTGCAAAATGCATTGGCAAGAAAGACAAAGAAACTGACAAGAATGATAGACGAGGGCCAGGAAGATCCGGATGAAAGATCCCTAATTACTATTCGTTTATGTTTGGCAGATGAAGTTTTTTTTAACATCGCTAGAGAGGGGGAAATAACAAAAGCCATGATGGTTGAGTCACCATGAAAGAAAAAAAAAGTATTTACCTTGAAGTTGTAAAAATTATTGATTTCATGTAAATGGGCATATGTCTGTCAGACTTGGATATGCATGCGTACCCCTGGTTTATTGGGTTACCTATGAAAAGTCTAGACATAGATTATAGGTAGATTGAATATGTGGGGAGCATGTATGTTGGGTTAACCTTGACTCGGTGAAAGAGTTAACAAGTTAAATATGTTTTTTAGGTCAAATAACATGGTTTTTCTGGGTAGCCCGTGGTATTGTGTCCATGGATTGCATGTAATGAAGCCTATAAAAGGCTTGGTGAACTGTATTGTAAATGGGCTTGGATCTAAGAGGTGAAGGCTTACTTGGACCAATAGATTGGATTGGGTCAAGAAAATGTTCATGTTAAGGTGGAGCACTGAGACTCCATTGTAAATTATCTAGAGGTGAGTGACAAAGGTTCACTTGGGTCATCTTGGCTGGATTTGGTCAAGGTTTTTTGAATGCAATATTCGAGGTGGAGCAATGTGTTGAGGTTAGAAAGGTGGGTATATAGAAAGGATGATGTGTTTAGATATTTGTAGTGAAATGAACATTGGTAAGACAATCAAGTGTTTGAGAATATATGACAAAGGCAAGTTCATATCAATGGAACTTGGAAATTATTGCAAGGAAGATGGGATCGAAAGGGCATGTTCAGTAATTCCAACTTGCAACAATAGTTGTGGGAAGAAGTGGTTTTGATATCTGGTAACTTGGTCACCATCGATTGTAAAAGACTGGAAGATTCCGGAAGAGGTATGAACAAGCCATTTGGTGATTACTCAAATGTGAAATTATTTGGTTGTGATTCTTATGTTTTTATCAGCATTCTAAGTAGGACTCAGATCAAACATATATATCTTTGATATGGTGATGATTTTAAGGGATGCAAATTGTGGGATCCTACTACCCACAAAATCATCATGGATAGATATGCAGTGTTTGATGAATCTCCTTTTATAAAATCATACATAGTAAAAGATGAAAGGTTCAAAGCATGACTAGTAGCGGAAGGGTATTTGGAAGGTATTGATTTCCATGAAAGTTTCTCACCAGTTGTTAAAATCTTGTTTCTATTCATGTTGTGTTAACACTAGTTGTGTTACTTGATCTTGAGTTAGTACAACTAGATGTTAAAACTATTTTACATGAGTTTTTGGATAAGGAGATGTATATGGAACAACTAGAAAGGTTAGTTTAGGATTGCAACAAAAGATTTGTTTGCAAACTCAGGAATCATTGTATGGCCTAAGGTATCTATGCAATGGTAAAATATGTTTGATTCCTTCATTGTGAGACAAATTTTACAAGAAGTGAGTATAACCATTATGTTTATGGTATATTTATTATCTTGGCATTAAATGTTATGCTTATTGCAAACACAAGCATGTTTGAGATCAACAGGTTGGCTTGGTTGGTTAGGATGTTTGATATGAAGTATCTAGGAGTAGTGAAACAAATCTTGGGAATGGAAATACACAAAGACAAGAAAGATGGTAAGCTTGGTTATCACAATAGAAGTATGTGGTGAAGGTACTTAAGAAATTCAGTATGAATAATGTGAAACCAACAAAATCCCTTTGGATTTCCATTGTAAGTTTTCTTCAGGTTTATGTCCTAACTAATGAAGAAGAAAAGGGTTATATGTCTCGTGTATCATATGTTAGTAGGAAGTTTGATGGATGCGATGAAATGGTTAGTATTTCACATGCAGTTGGTGTTGTTAGTAGACACCTGGAAAAACCAGGTGAAGAACATGGAACTATGTGCTTCAATCTCTTAGAAGCATAGAAGCACACGTATCACCTATAGTGGTTGCATGATTTAGTCTATGGTTATGTTGATTCAAAAGACTTGGAAAAGAAGATACATACCTCAGGTTATGTCTCATATGAAAGCACAGATCTATTGGGTAAGTTTGGACAAGTACATGATAATATGTTATGTGATGGTCAAAGCATTGTGCATTTGACTAACAATCCAACGTATCAAAATTGGATAATGCATTGTTTTGTAAGACAAGTTACTGATGGATGCATAATGGTCCATACTAGAGAAAATCGTGCAGACATGTTCACGTAACAATACTATTAGAGAAGTTGCGGAGCTGTGATAGTGTTTAGCTTCTCTTGGCTTGAAGGAAAGGTGATGAATAAATTTGGGCATGATATATTAGGTAAATTGTTTTCAAGGTGGAGATTGTTGAAATGTGCCAACTAATTTCCCAGGATTTTTGGGATATGGGCAGACTAGTTGATTCCTAGTATTCTTTCGTTAACTGAACAACTAAAAATAGAATATGGATACATGCACACTAAAGTGATCGGTTTGTCTAATTGTTTGATAGATTTTATATATCTATGCATGCCTGTAGAGGAAAATTTGTAGTGTCGGATGAGTGAAAGGTTTGCAAGCTTGTGTTTGGCTATTGTAATTCTCCCTTGATCAATAATAATATCGATTATCATTGTTTCATGGATGTTTCTCTTTAAAGGGTTTTACCATGTAAATCATTGTGTTCTTTGTTTGTGATTGTTGTTGTGTTTTATTTGCCATTAAATCTTGTTGAGTTTATGCTTCTACTGCACAACATAGACAAGTAGAGGCAAATTCTCTGTTTTTTAAGGAAGGTGTTTAACTTGATTGTGATAGAATATCACTATGGAAAAAGAAAAAGAAAAAACATACAAATTTTGTAATCTCTAGGAAAACATATTACTATGAAAAAGATTAAATGTATTATTTAACATAACCTCATATAGAAAGACCCTCATATCTTTTTACTTGTAATTTTTTTCACTTACCAACAATGTCATAAATGACATCATACTTTCCCATGCAGTTCTTCATTTTTTTTTTTAGTGTCAACAATGGCAATATCAGCTTCAAAGCTCTTCAAGAATTCCAGTTTCCCAGTTCTTGAAGTTGCAACTATGGTTAATGTACCAAATTGTTTTTATGGTTAACTGTATTACAATATTGCCTAGTCCTCTGTATCTCCTAATACAAACATTGATTTTCCAGGACCAAAACTTGATCTTTCAAGGCCTTCATATACAATTAAAATTGTAAGAGGAATACTTGTCTCAATAAAATATAAGAACTAAATGCTAGCAAGTATTTAGATCACTTGGCCTTATTTTGAAGAGAAATTTTGTTAATTCAAGATCATTTTTTTGTGCAATGCATTGTTTCCTATGTTCAATTAAACTAGCTTAGATCCATCTTAAATCTAGATCTATCAAGCACCAAGAGGGATCAAATTTCTTAAGGTGTGATTTTATTATTATTATCATTTAATATGAATGAATTAGTATTTTAAATGTTGTCATATGTAAGTATGTAGTATATATATGTGTAATATGTAATGGTTCATGTAATTGTTTTATTTTAATCGAGTCAACTTTATTTTTATCATTCTTAATTTTTTTTAATTTAGTCGATTTTTTTTTTAATTTAACCTTATCTAACATAAAGCTAACGTGACATCTCCCCCATACTGGATTTTCGAACACCTGGCTAATCTCGATGCAATTATAAAATAAATAAAATAATCTTTCTCAAGTGATCAAGCAACCTTGGATCCAAGCCAACGTAACGGGCTTGAGATTACAAATAAATAAAGTTAGTGCTCTTCACTCACCATGCTCATATCTATGGTTTTGGATGGTTACAAATACAAATCACTAAATAGATTTCAACTTCTATAGGCATGCATTTTGTTTCTCATGGGGATTTTTTGTTCATTGGAACCGGGTTTTCAATTTTTGATGGTCCTTGATCTGTGTGTAGCCACAACCTGTTTGTTGTTCTTTTTATGTAATTTTCTCTCTGTAGTACAAACTTCCTTGCTCAATAAAATTATGAAACATATTCTTTAAATAATATAAATGATAGGGGCAAATACTTTCACAATTTTTTGGTATATTAATTTATGACCAATTTAATTAGCAATTGAACCAGTTAAGGATACAAGTTTTTATTGAGAAGGAGAAAATACATATCTTCTCATTCATGGAATTTGAGCTGAACACAGCCATCCAGGTCAAAATTATCACTTTTGAAAACCTTACTATGTTTCTTTTTCCCACTCTCTTCGCAGAATTCGATAGTAGAGGTAATTTCCTGTATATGGTTTATAAATAAAATGATATTTTACTACTCCATAGGGGTGGGTTTACCCATAATTAATTCATCAATTGTAAAATAGTGATCTATGAGAATTTTAAGAACCAGAGACATAATTTCCATAAATAAAACACACTATTTATCTTATTTTTCAAAAATAAAACTTATAAACCAAAATATAGTTTTAACTTATCTTTTGAAAACTTGTAGACCAACAACTAGCTGAGTGAGTGAATTCCACCCAACTGTAGGTAGTCTGAAGTGGAATTCATCGCCTAGCTGGGCTATGATAACACCAGGGCAAAGAAGGAATAAAATAATCTCTAAATTTCAGACTCAACGAATCTAAACAAATGATTTTTATTGTTGGATTCTTGAGGACATAACATCACTAAGGAACCCACATTTATTGTCCCACACAACACAAGGAGCACCTCCTTCTCTATTGTACTTCATAAAACCCTCCTTTTTGTGCGATTCGTCATTGCATAGAAAGGTCCATGCTGATATTTGAAGCTTATATAGAAATTCCCTTGTTTTTGTTGGCATTTTTCTCCATCTAGAAGCTTTCTCTCATGACTAGTCTGTACTATATGGACTTGGATCTCAATTTTTGATATATCCTCTCCTCAAAAATCCTATTTTCCTTCAATTCTAACTTCCCCTTTCTCCCCATTCTAATTTCCTTCATGCATGATGGAAAGAGAATTCAAACTCAACTTCTTTTCCTAGTTCCAAGAATGTAGGGGAGACAACTTGTTAGATTTTAGGAAATGGTGGCTTAGATTGAGGAATTTGTTTCCTCCACTCCTCTCATCCCCTTTTAGCTTTGAAATGAAAATTTGAAATGGGTAAGGGTTCAAGGTTTCATTAGGTAGATGTTTTTAGGCATAAACCCTTCTTAGACGTCCTCACCTTTCCTCTCTTGTGGTATCATAGCCCCTTTAGGCACTCATGCTCCACTGGTCTTGGTCATTTTTTTATTAAATGCACAAATAAAATACTTACAATATTCAACTCCATTGGTCTTGGTCATTTTTTTATTAACTGCAAAAATAAAATACTTACAATATTCAAGAGGGTCAAACTAGGATATTACACTGCACCACTAAGCATACTTCTTTCTTTTTGCATCAATGTCCTATTTGTTATTTATGCAACTACATTCTATTGAGGTGTGCATGGAGTAGTGATTTTCCTTTCTATTCCATACCTTTTACACAATTCCTCGAACTCATTTCGACATACCTGTCCACCGATATATTTCCTCATCACATTTATTTTATTCTCTATTTGGTTCTTTACAAGAGTCTTAAACTCTTTAAATTTACCAAAAACCTCATATTTTTTCCGAAGGAAATAGACCGATCTATTCCTCAAGAAATTAGCTATGAATGAAACATAGTAAATAGATTTACCTAGTGATGGAACATGAATAGGTCCAAACATATAAGTATGTATCAACTCCAAGATTATTTTTTCTCTTGTAGCACCAAATGGGAGTCTCACTCATTTTGTTTTACCATATATACAAAGTTCAAAGAAATTGAAATATAATGAGCAATCCGACGCACCTTCAACCATACCTTTATCATGAATTCTTGAAGGTCCTTCTCTTCAATATGTTACAATGTTTGATGCCATATCACAATATTCTCTCGAAGGACAATAAGGGTCCTATTTTCTTCATGGTTGTCCTTAGGAACAACATAATTGTTACACCCATCATTAAAAGTGATTTACAACAACTTGTGTAAAGTTCAAATCTAAAATCCCCTCATAAACACCATTTCTCCTCAAACCATATTTCAAGTGTCCTTTTCAAATATAGTATGCACACCTACATCACCATATTACTTATATATATCATGTTTCTAGCTAGATATGGAATGTGAAAAACATTAAGGAGAGTTCTAATCCTTCCATATTTGGGCAAAAACTTGACCTTTCCACATCCTATGATTTTGTCTTTAGATTCATCTCATAAGAAAACATCACCTCCATTATACTTTTCGTATTCACAAAACAACTCCTTGTGAGGAGTGATATGAAATGAAACACCTAAGTTGATCAACCATTCATCACAATCTTCATGTGTACCTATAGATTTTAGGTAAACATCACCTCCTTCTTCCATGGATGTGTTCATTTCTATGGAAGGAGCATCATCGGATCCCTTAAATTGATCAACATTCTTAGATCTACAATCTTCCTTATAATTCCTAGCTTTATCACATTTCCAACATTTCCTTGGAGATTTAGATCTACTTCTATATTTAGATTTGGCCCGTGAAGAATTATTTTCTCTCTCTTGGGATCAACATCTTACAGATAATGTTTTTTTGACCACATCTCCTTGGAATTTCTCCCCATTTCCTCTGATAACAGGGATGCAACTACATCCTCAAGCTTTAATTCAAATTATGTGGTACAACCAATTGCTATAAATATTAGATTATCCCAAATGCTTGGTAGAGAAAATAACAAGGTAATACATTTGACTTCTTTGTTAATCTTAATATCAACAAAGAAAAGTAGCCTTAGAAAAGTATTAAAGGAATTTAGGTGCTCTGTCACAAAATCACCATCTTCCATCCTAATATGATACAACTTCTTTCAAAGAAACAACTTGTTTACTAGGAACTTTGATTGATACAAATCCCCTAACTTTTCACATGACCTCTTCACAATGTCTTCTCTAGAGATATTCAACAACAATGAATCCAAGAGGAGAATTTGAATCATACTTCTTACCTTTCTTTCCATCTTTTCCCAATATTCTTTCAACATACTAGTAGGTTTTGTACCTAGATCCACAACAACTCACTATTCTCTATCTAAAATATCTTCCATATTTAGCTTACATAACTCAAATATTTGGCTACTAAACTTCTATATTTCTATTATTTAACTTATTGCCATTTTATTTTCACAAGATTCACTGTGTAGAGCTCCCACTCAAGAATAGGTTTATAGTAGACCCAATATATCCTTTCTCTTCACAAAATGAGTTAAATCATAGCAAACAAGGCGCCCCCATAAAGCTAACAACCTTGCTTTAATACCACTTGACGAGTTTGATAAAATTTTGTAATAAAATAAATACTAATAGAATATAAAAAAATTAAGAATAACAATGACACACACAAAATGCACAAAGATTTACCATGGAAACCCTTAACCAAGAAACCCAACCAATTTGAGAGCCACGCCTCTCTCTTTCTCCTTATATTAACTTCACAAATTGCAATACAATATCTAGGTATTATGTGACATCCAAAACCCTAATACATTAACTTGGATAGGATTACAACCCTAAGTCCTTAATCAAAATTAATTTATAATGGGCCAAAAAACCATTGACTAAAACAAAACAAAATAGACCAAAAATGGACCCCTAATTTATTATTATTATTATTTTATTTCAGGTGCACTGACCCCCCATGCCTCCTAGCCAAGGGGGCTCACAACCTCCCCAAACCAAACCACCTCTTCTTTGGGAAACTACAAAGAATACAACACGTATCCAACACTTAAAGGGTTTCCTCAAGGAAGTTTTGTATGAAAACAATATATACATCCCAAGGCATGTTGTCCTTAGGGAGCTCATAGGTTACAAGTTCAAATATGAATGACTCCCTTGTGATCACCAATAATTATTATTAATGGTGTTTGAACCACTCTCCATTTGAATATTCTATAGAAGAGGGGCTGCAATTCCATGTGGTTTTATTTGTTGATTAAGGTTGGTTGTCATTGATATCATCCCTTGAATAAAGCCTAGTGGCACAAAGGTTTGGGTAATGGACCCAAGTTTGTTTGATGTAAAGATGACTCATTATTGTCTTTTCATGGTTGATAATAAGTACAAATGGATGCAATCCAAAGTGGTCCCCTCATGGTGAAAGACTTCATGGGAAGACACTTTGCAGATTGAGTTATCCTATAAGTATGGTTAGAGAACCCATGCTTATTTGTGGAATACTGAGATGAAGGTCAGAAAATGTTCTACTAGTAGAATATTATGAAACATAATCTTCTAAGTGTGAGTAAAATGTGTGACCAAGGTCATAAAGCTTTTTTCGATTCACAAAAGTGTGAGATAAGAAAATAAGGTTCAGGAAAATTGATTACTCCAACTGCAAGAACTTCAAGAAACATATATGTGTTAAGTGAAATTGGAAATGAAAAGTGTTGTCTAGGAATGGAAGATGAAAGTTGGCTATGGCACAAAAGAATGGGTCACATACATTTTGATAACCTTTTCAAAGTTAGCAAAAGAGAAGTAGTCAGAGAAATACCCCAGATCACGAAACCAACCAACACTTTATGAAAGCATTGTCAACAAGGAAAGCAAACAAAGACCAGGTTCAAATCAAATGAATATTCAATGAAAAGATCAATGGAAATTGTGTACACTGATCTAGTTGGACCAACTACAACAAAGGGTTTAAAAGGTGAGAAATACTTTATGTTATTAGTTGATGATTATACAAGAATGACTACAGTTTGTTTTCTAAAGAACAAGTTAGAATCTTTTGAAAACTTTAAGATATACAAGGAAATGGTTGAAAATGAAATGGATTCAAAAATCAAATCCTTGAGATTTGATAATGGAAGAGAGTTCACTTCAAAGGAATTAATGGACTACTACAATAGTCATGGAATAAAAATACAATTCTTTGTTGCTAGGACACCTCAACATAATGGAGTTGTTGAAAGAAAGAACAAGATAATACAGAAAATGGCTCAAACAATGCTAATGGATTCCAAATTGACAGATATATTTTGGACATAGGCAACATATACAACAGGTCACATTAAAAATAGAGTAATGCTCAAAAACAACACTGACAAAAATCCCTATCAGCTATGGAAAGGAAGACCAGCAAATTTGAAGCACTTCAAAGTTTTTGGAAGCAAATGCTACATCAAAAGAGAAGATGGAAAAATGGGAAAGTTTGACTCTCATGTGGACAAGGGAGTACTTGTTGGTTACTCAAGTACAAGGAAATCATACAAGTGTTACAATCTAAGATTGAACAAAGTTGTGGAAAGAATCAACGTAACCGTTGATGAAACAGGCATACCAGAATCAAAGAAATAAGAAAATGAATCAATGGAAAAACCATTTGAAAAAGAAGCAGAAGATGAAAAATAAGTAGAAGAGGAAGATGAAGAGAATCCAACAGAAGAAGAAGACAAATTTCAACAAGTGTCTCCAAAGACACCTAGCACACGAGTACAAAAGAATAATCCTTCAGATCAGATTATCGAAAACAAAGATGCAAGAGTTGAGACTAGAAGAAGAATCTGTTCACCAGAACAAACACACCTAGCACTCTTATCTACAATTGAACCAAACTGTTTTGAAGAATCCAACAAGGATGAATTTTGGAATAAGGCCAGGGATGAAGAATTGGATCAAATAGAGAAAAATGACACTTGGGAATTGGTACCAAGACCAAAGAATAAGAATTTGATCGACACAAAATGGGTTTTTAGGAATAAATTGAATGAACATGGATAGGTTACAAGGAAAAAAGCTAGATTGGTATGTAAAGGATATGCACAGATTGAAGGAATCGACATTTAAGAGACATTTGCCCCAATTTCCAGAATGGAAGCAATCTGTTTGCTTTTAGCTTATGTATGCTCCAAAAATATTAAAGTGTATCAGATGGGCGTAAAATCATCTTTTCTGAATGGGGAACTTGAAGAATAAGTCTACATTGAACAACCAGAAGGAGTTCAGTTGTCAAGGAATGCAAACTATGTGTGCAAATTAAAAAAATGCCTTATATAGTCTAAAACAGGCTCCTAGAGCATGGTACTCTAGACTGGATAAATATCTACAACATGCAGGGTTCAGAAAATGAAGTACAGACAACAACCTCTACATCAAGGTAAGTCAAGGTAATATTTTATTAATTGAAGTTTATGTTGATGATATTATTTTTGGTAGTGATGATGACAGGTTAAGCCAGAAATTTGCAAAGGATATGCAGAATCAATTTGAAATTTCATTACTTGGAGAACTATCCTTTATGAGACTTCAAATACATCAAAGAAACCAAGAAATTTTTATTTCTCAAACCAAGTATATCAGAGAAATGTTAAAGAGGTTCAGAATGGAAGATTTCAAACCAGTTATCACTCCCATGCAAACTAGTTGCAAGTTGAGCAAATATGATGATTCAAAGTCTACAGATCAGAGGCAATACAGGTCGATGATTGGCAACCTACTATATGTGACAACATCCAAACCAGATGTAATGCATGCAATTGGACATGTGGTACGATTTCAAGGAGCACCAAAGGAATCACATGTATTAGCAGTGAAGAGGATTTTCATATATCTCAAAGGAACATAAGAGTTTGGATTATGGTATCCAAAAGGAAAGGATCTATCATTTATTGCCTACACAAGTGCAGATTGGGCAGGTTGTATTGATGATTGACGAAGCACTAGTTGAGCAACATTCTACTTGGGTTTGTGTTTAGTATCATGGTTAAGAAAAAAACAATCATCAATATCTCTATCTATAGCCGAGACAGAGTATATTGCAACAACATGTTGTACACAGGTTCTTTGGATGAAACAAATTTTGACAGATACACAGTTTGAGTATGACGAGCCCATTCCAATATATTTTGATAATACAAGCGCCATCAATATCTCAAAGAACCTAGTGATGCACTCCAAGACGAAGCACATTCCAAACAAGTATCACTTTCTACGAGAACAAGTTGCAAAAAATAACATCAGAGTTGAGTATGTGGGCACAAAATAACAAGTGTCAGACATCTTTACAAAACCACTTCCACGGGAATCCTTTGAGTATCTTCACAAGAGACTCATATTTATTTCTACTCCAAAATGAATTCTTTTGAATGCTTATCTTATATGTCTTAGATGTACATGAAGAAGCACGATAAAGAGGATAGTTCAGTTAGGGGGAGCAGCCCCCGATGGAAGGATACCTTTGCCATTGATGACAAAGGGGGAGAGATTTATCAGATGCAGAGTACATAGGCATGATTCCAAGGGGATAAATGGTCACAAAGATGCAGAGGATAGAGGCATGGTTCCAGGGGGAGCATGAATGATATGAATTTAGTATTGCATGAAATGATTTCAGTATTGCATCAGAGTTGTTGGCACAGGGGCAAAACCAGGGTTCAACACTTCAATCGCGCACCAACAAAACTCTAACTACCGACCCTCTCGACAACACCTATGAAGCAGATGAAGTCTCACCCGAGGTAGAGGCAGGGGTGGTTGTGGGATTCCGGTGTCTACAACCTAGCTGGGACATAGATATGTGATCATAGTACTTAACAGAGCGATTAGAAGTTAACATTCATTAATCTGATGGTTAAGGTTTCTGTGGTGGGATTTTTGTTCAGAATTAATTGGAAGAACCACAGTATTGTCTATTATTTGTCGACGTTTCAGATCCCTTAGGATATTATGTCCTGAAGATGGATCCTGTTGTGGATCCAAAACATTGACAAATAATAGACAATATTGTGGTTCTTCCGATTAATTCTAAACATTCATTAATATTTAACTCTTATCCACTTCGCAGGAGAAAACCCTAATTATAGAACAATGCAGTATTCAACAAGATCTAACACATCCAAGCACTTAACATATAGAAATATATCAGATATAACATTCATTCACATTAATAAGCACTAAGATACTATATCATATGCATCTGACATATATTTCTACACTAAGCATAACTCACATAACAACCATAATGCACAAAGAAACCATAACAAAAGATATACGTGGTTCACCCCCAACGTGGGGCTACGTCCACCAACTCTTCTTCTTTTATTATCTTCATTCAATGCACAGAACCACAAGACCCACTCCGCATAGGACAAGAGATCTGCGCGCACCTCGCCAGGTTCTCCTTCCCCAAGTTAGGTTACATCACAAAGCCTTCTTACACAATCTACACACCAACTTCTTACATTCACTTGCACTTAGCTCTGCAAGTCTCAACACATAGTATGCACAAAGCCTCTAGCTACATACTAATCCACAAACATTCACTACTACTCACACTTAGCACATTGGCCTCATTACCCCCTACTTACATCGCCTAGCTTTCTATTTATACATTACAAAAGGGGCCAAAGCATGGGTAAATCCATGGGCCGACATCCCATACCCATTACATAAAACCCTAAACCCAAAAATCCCTAAAAAGGGGGTGAGATCCCACGATATCTGCTTCGCCTTGCGCTCCGCCTTCAACTAGCCTGTCGAAGTCCCAAAAATGGTCAAACATGACCAAGGTTCTTGAAAACTTGGTCAAGGGCCAACAAGCCCACAACACTCACCTGTGACTCATCCCGAGTCACTCTGATCTGGGTAAATATTCCTTGAAGGCCTCGACCTTGGCTCGAGTTGCCTCGACCTGTTGCTTCGCCAAATTCTCCTGCTCGGTGAACTCCTAAAGAACCTTCTTCGTCATAGGTCCTTCCAAGCGTTTTTCTACTGTGGTGACCACTTGTTCCAGTTCTGCACCTCGTCCTTAAATTTCCTCAAAAAGTGTGCAAGCTTCATATGCACTGACAAGAGCCTTTGGGTCACTTCCATGACCTTGATCTGGATGGCATGGACCTGTTGCTGAACCATTCACTGTTCTTGGGACCTTTTCTTCCTCTCGACCACTGACAATGGCTTCAACTGCCTTGCAATGTTGCTGCTTGCTGCTTTTCCTCCTGGAGTTGTGACTCCAGTGTCCTTAGTTCAAGGTCCTCTGCAAGGCGCTCATAAGTCTGCACAATTTGACTGCTGAGATGTTTGCATTCTAAGGCCAATGCCTTGATTCTCTGGACTGTGCTCTGGGAAGTTTCTTCCCTTTGGTATCACACTTCTTGCAGAGTGCTTGGCACTGCTTGTAATTCTATTTCTGCTACTCTTTGTTGGAGCTTCTGAATGGCTTCAACAAGCTTTCCCACTTGACTCTCCACTGGGTGTTTTTACATCTGTTCTAAGCCCATCACACAGTGAAGTTCTCTAGTGACTACTTCTTTAACTCCCATATGCTTCACGAGAAACTGTTCTTTCTCCTTCTAGATTTGCACTCTATCCTCTGCAAACTTTGTCTGGAGGTCATATTTTTTTTATTGGGCAACCTGACATTGCTCTATGGATTCCTCTTTTTCTTTCTTTAGGGCCTCTGTGGCCTATTCTTTTTCCTCTTGGACATGAAGAAGATGATATTATGTTGAGTCTGCTAATCTACGCATCTGGACAAGTTCATCTCCCAACTCTGCTCCTTTTGGTGGTGGTGGCACAATAGACACTATGCAACTCGAATAGAGATCCTGTTGTACTCCTTTAAGCTTTTCTTCGATCTTGTCAAACATTGTCTCTTGTTTGGATTCACTTCGCTGTAATATATCCTCCGAGGTGTCTGAAACAACAACAATGATAAGTTCAATGTCATCCACCATTAACATGGTCTGAAATGGAGGTTTGTTGGCTTTTGACTTCTTCTGCGATGTAGGTTTATTGGGGGAAACCTTTATTTTCTTGGATGTCTGAACTTTATCAAGGGGGTCCCTAGGCGGTGTTACTTTGCCCTGCTCCAGTTTTTCTTCTTTCTCATCATTATCTTCCTTGTCTACTTTGTCACCTCCTCCCCCTTCAGGTGAATCTAAAGAAGTCTCTTTTGATGTGTTGTTCAACTCCTGTACCTCTTCCTTCTTTTTCCTTCTGCTACTGCTGGGTGCATCATATTATTCGCAAGTGACCATAGGACTGTCGATGAGGTCGGGGTCAGACAGTTCTGCTTGGTCAACTGGTATAAGGAACTCTGCTGGCCATTCCTTAGTCATTTCTTCCATGTCCTCCTCAGTGATCTTATAGTAGGATTGGAGCTCTTCTTTATGTTCATCTCCATGCATAATGATATAAATAAAATGCCTATCTTTGCGGAACTTCACAAATGGCCTGAACCTGTGTAGGGTGTTCAATGTTATATGAGGGAAATACTCAATATCCCTCTTCAACTACAAGTAATAGGTGTGGAACACCGTGTTTAACTTCCATTTCTTAGCCATGTCACTTGAGTACCATAGCGTAGTGAACTTCACAGCTAGGGATTCAGACAGAACAATATCAGGGAAGGTCTATCCTTTCGACATCTCCCAAGCAATGAAGGTGATGAGGATCAACAACCAAATGAAATGGAACTCATAACCCTGATCCTGAGCTTCGCGACAGTCTTTCTCTAACTGGTTGACAAGGTATTTCTCCCAACTCATTTGTAGTCCTTCAATGCATTTTCCCGTGAGGTCAACAACGAACCCTGTGACTTGCGTGGGTTTGTTATTCCTTACTAGCTTACCAATGATCAATTGATAGAATAGGCGCATTGTGTCATTCTGGATGGAAGCTACCTTGTATCCTCTCTTCCCCTTTTCCACATCACCATAGGTGTCTTTGATTCTCTGTGCCAGGGCATGATCTGCAACCTTCCTTGGATAAAAGTCTTGTGGGTCTGGTCCTTGCATGCTTAATCCAGTGATCCGATGGATCAACGCTGGATCTACGGTGATGCATCTATATAGCCACAAATAACCACCATGGAAGCAATACAACAGGATTTTAATGCACACGTTAACCTCCTGATTCCTTCCAAAATGGGTTATCTTCATTACGTTCAGAATGGTGGACCTCGTGATGTCCATGGTCCATGGCTAGGGGATGATATTTGACTTCATCCCCTTTGTCTTGGTCAAATATTTATGTGGGGAGAGCATTCCATAGTTCTTGCGATCTCCTAAGTTGAAGTCATTGATCTTCAACGTCATAATCTATCCCAACTGCAATCCAACTGCGCGTATCCCCTTCGGGAGGTACGCAGTGATCAAGGTGTAGTCGAACTCCCTTGAGACACTGTCATGACTAACCATGCCAACCAGAGGCAAGATATAGTCGGGAAGGTTAGATGGCATGAGCTTCGCATTCTCCAAGTCATCACGATGCTTGCTACGTTTCTCAGTAGCGAGTCAGCTAGACCGACGCTAAGCAGTCGATGGGGATGCTTCCAATCCTCATGTCGATGAAGCTTGTATGCCTGCAGACATCACATTCTCAGCCATGAGGTCTATTAGGACTTCTTTGACAAACTTTTCTACTACTCTCAAGTTGTCCGACATACATGCTCGAGATCTGATATCTCCAGTTGGTGAACAAACACTCAATGTAACAGAATGGATGGCAAGCTCTCAATAAGCATTGGGCGAAAGAAACTAGTTCTCCGTGGGCTCGGATAATCACAATTGGAAAAAGTGTTCACGGTGCAACAATCGATGAGATAAATACACAACATCATAATGAACTCTTCCAATGGGAAGGAACGCCTCAATCAATGCAATTCCATCCATTATGGCGCAGTCCCAATGTCCCAATGGTGATCTTTTCGGCATTAACTGCATTTCTATCCGTTCTAGAGAATCATTCTAATAGTTGGGTTGCATCCAATGGTCATATAAATATGATGTGGAGAAGTGACAATCTATGTTTTTCTGATATCCTGACGAAGTTCCAGTTCTGCAAACCTTCCTTCTGCGAAGTCCTCTCTAGAAATTCCTGTAATTTATCTAACTTTGCTTTCTTCTTCCTGAGCTTTTTGGATTTCTTTCCTGTGATTTGAGTCATTGGTTTCCTCTTTCCATTATTGTTCTTATCTCCTCTTGGCATAGTAACTTCACACTACTGAGGGTCTTTCGAAGGGTTCGAGAGTAATACTTTTTCTCTTTCTGAGGTAGGTGCTCTACTCTCCTGTATGGACAAGTGTTTCAAGTCTTCCTGTGTTCTTTCAACTTTGACAGCCAGGTCTCTGATCCTTAGTAGCTTCGACTTGTCCTCTTGTTCTTCCAGTAAGTGCACTATTATCCTAGACATGAAATCTCTAGTCCTTGATTTTTCTATTCTATAGATTCCTCTTCTTGTTTCCTTCGTATCTGATCTTTCTCAACCCAAGTTTTTCCTAGAAAAATAGAAAATGGGGCATTGTTCTCAACAAACTTAACGACCTCAAATTCTTCTTCTGTCAAAGTTTCATGAGAACTCATAGGTATATGGGTAAGTCTTCCATATAGGGTTATCATCTTTCCTTTAAATAATCTTATTCCTCCTAATGAAGGAACCATAGCAGGCTTTGCCAAAATTTCCCAAATTCTTTTTGTCATGGTATTCACCTATGTTTCCTCATTCAGGACACAGTCTATGTCGAAGTCTCCTATTCT
Organism: Picea sitchensis; assembly: GCA_010110895.2. Classification (NCBI taxonomy): domain Eukaryota; kingdom Viridiplantae; phylum Streptophyta; class Pinopsida; order Pinales; family Pinaceae; genus Picea; species Picea sitchensis. The sequence continues at coordinate 19,758 of SNQJ01S0081331.1, forward strand.
TGTTTCTATGCACTCCTTGTCTTTTAAGACCTCTGATAAGTTGATGTCTTTGTGATCATTCATGGTTTCTTTCATCTGCAATAATACAGTCTCTGATTCTTTCTGGTTCTTGAGCATATTCTTAGTCTCTTGGCCTTCCTCATGGTCTTCTTATCTCATGTTCATCTTTTCAACTTTAGAAATCATTCTAGGGAAATCTAAGAATTCATGTCTAGTAGCCTTAAAACAAAGGAAAACATGACCTCAACTAGGGAATTCCTTAGCAAGATGTCTCGATCTTCTACAATTATAACAAAGAGTCAGTCCTCTCTTTCTCTTGAACGATCCCCAACCTTTCCTGTACTATGCACTGGGATCACAGTGGTGGATCTACGAAAAAATATTTCTAGGATCTTGCATCCACTTATTAGTCCAACAATTGTTTCTATGCATAGGAATAACATATCTTTCACTAGTTCTATTAGATCTATTCATATCAAATATTCTTTCTTCTTATTGTGCCCTAGTTTTCATACTATGAAAAAATCTATCAAACATACCTAGATCCATTCTTTCGAAACAAAAATTTTCACTTATCTTACCTTTATCAGAGCACAAATTTTTAAGATATTACCTCTTTTCTTCAGATTGGTCTTATTTTCTTAGCACAAAGCTTCACAAGTCAAGTAGAGTACTGTGCCCTAAAGCAACAAATCTACACACATATCTTTCTCTTTTCTTCAGTTCCCAGCAATCACAGTTCCAGGTCCTGGCAATAGAACCATTTTTTGGCATAGGGGAAGACCCAGGGTTCAACGCTTCAACAACGCACCAAAAAAACCCTAACTACTGACCCTTTCGGCAACACCTGCGAAGCAGATGAAGTCTCACCCGAGGTAGAGGCAGGGGTGGTTGCAGGACTCGGGTGTATACAACCTAGATGGGACAAATATCTATGATCACAATACTTAATAGAGCACTTAGCAGTTAACATTCATTAATATTTAACTCTTATCCACTTCACAGGAGAAAACCCTAATTACAGAACAACGCAATATTCAACAAGATCTAACACATCTAAACACTTAGCATATAGAAATAGATCATATCTAGTGTTCATTCACATTACTAAGCACTAAGCCACTATATTAGATGCATCTAACATATATTTCTACACTAATCATAACTCACATACCAACCTTAATGCATAAAGCAACCACAACACACGATATACATGGTTCACCCCCAGCGTGGGGCTATGTCCACCAACTCTTCTTCTCTTTATTATATTTGTTCATTGCACAGAGCCACAAGACCCACTCTGCATAGCACAAGAGATCTGTGCGCACCTTCCCAGATCCTCCTTCCCCGAGTTTGGTTACAACAAAAATCCTTCTTACATAGTTTGCATGCCAGCTTCTTACATTCACTTGCACTTAGCTCTGCAAGTCTTAACACAAAGTATGCACAAATCCTCTAGCTTCGCACTAAGCCACAAACATTCACTACTACTCACACTTATCACATTGGCCTCATTACCCCCTACTTACATTGCCTAACTTCATATTTATACATTACAAAAGGGGCCAAAGCATGGGTAAACCCATGGGTCGACATCCCATACCCGTTAAATAAAAACCTAAACCAAAAAATCCCTAAAACGGGGGTGAGATCTGACGATCTCCACTTTGCCTTGCGCTCCACCTTCGACCAGCCTGTCAAAGTCCCAAAAATGGTCAAACATGACCAAGGTTCTCCAAAACTTGGTCAAGGGCCAACAAGAGTGTTGCCATCAATGCCAAAGGGAAATATTGTTGATTAAGGTTGGTTGTCATTGATGTCAACCCTTGAAGAAATCTCAGTGGCACAAAGGTTTGGGTAATGGACCCAAGTTTGTTTGATGTAAAGATGACTCATTATTTTCTTTTCATGGTTGATAATAAGTACAAATGGATGAACTCCAAAGTGGTCCCCTTGTGGTGAAATCCCTCATGGGAAGACACTTTGTAGATTGAGTTATCCTATCAATATGGTTAGAGAATCCAT